>JAOTQH010229670.1:0-23781 GCA_025631255.1 Cornus kousa
CATGTATTCTTTACATATGAAGCAAATAATAATTAATTTATAAAAATTGAGTACAATTCTATACAATTCTCTGATGTACTTTGAATCTTGATCTTATAGATGTGCTTTGTGTTGATGAATCTTGATCTTGACATGATTTACAAATTTAGATGTGCTTGGCTTCTTCAAGGCTTAGGTGAGTCTCTGAATTTCTGTTCCTTGGATTTCTAGAATTCTCAATTTCTATACTATTACTCCTTCCTCAATGTCTTTATTTATAAACTTCTTGGATTAATAGAATGATGACAGGTGTCCTCTCCTAATAAGAATATAATCATAACTGGGCCGGGCCCGGATGAATGTCATTATCTTTTATAATAATAGTATAGATATAGATTTTGTGTTACAGTTTGTTAGATTTTTTTTTAATAATAGTATAAATTTAGAATAAATAGGTAATTTAAATTTTATTTGTTAATTTGTATAGTGTTATATCAATTAATAAATATTTTTTTATATTAATAAATAAATACTGAAATACTGAAATACTTTGCACATTTAATAATAGTATAGATATATATTTATTCAGAATAGGAATCAACCCTTGTTTAAAACGTAAAGAAGATATTATTAAGATTGGCTCAAAATAGAGTAGATTTTGAGTGAATTCTTTGGATTCGAATCCAAATTTGATTGAATTAGATCCTATAGGCAAGATCTATACTGTAAACAATTTATAAAAGAAAATGTGCTTATTTCTTTCCATTCGGATAAAATATATACAACTAGATAAGAAATGAAGTGTTTTTGATCGAGTGGGAGTATTTAATAAACGTTACTCCCGGTATCTGATAGGTCATCAACAAATTAAGCTTCATTATAATCTTTTTTTGCCACGTGCCATGCTTCCTTTTAAATCATGCATAAAAGAACTTATAGTGCCAACACTACCGCCTTGTTCTCCGCCTTCCATATATGCAAATACAATTTCCCATTCACGTACTTTCCAGAAAGAAAAAAAAATCCCATTCACATTGTTCCATGGAAATCGAGGGACAGACATATAACTTTTTGTAATGAGTCCATACAAAGTTGCAAATGTTGAATTATACAAGAGCTGAGTTAAACTTTTTAAACAAGGAAATAATATTTTTATATATGTAATAATAATTCATATATAAAAATGTGCTTGTTTCTCTCCATTCGGATGAAGTATATACCACCAGATAAAAAAGCGAAGTACTCCGTATTTAGATTGGGTGAAAATATTTGATAATTGTTATTTTTTGATACCTGATAACTCGGGTTTAGGGTCGGGCAATTGTAGCCCCAATCCAAGTAAAAAAAAAAACATTATCAACAAATTAAGCTTCATTGTAATCTTTATTGCCACGTGCCATGCTCCTTTTTAAATCCGTGCCACGTACCATGCATAAAGAACTTAGAGGAGGAGTGTTAAACACAGTTGTGCAAGTGACCATGCCTTTATTGTCACACATCTGATTGGTTGAAAACCCAATTATAGAAGTTGTAATTAATGTTTCTTTCTTATTTTTTTTGAAATTATAAAACTTTAATTTTAAAATCAAATTACCCTTTTAAATTATTTTCTCTTTCTTTATACCTAATAACAGTCCTTCTTTCCTTTGTTACACATAGGAAAAGCAACTAGACTAATTGGACAAGCCACTAAAAAGCCAAAGTCACCTACTGTGATTAGCAAAGCCCTTATATAATATAATATATATATATATATATATATATATATGAGATTCTAAATTAATATTATTTTTCATTAACTTCACAATAAAAAATTCACAAATCATGTAACCTTTTTTTTTGGGAAAGGTAAATGTTAATTTTTAAAAAATAAAAAAACTGTGGAGGCGTCGGCCGCATTCGTCCCTGTATTACGCGCATATTTAAAGTTGGAATCCATTAGTAGTAATGTTTAAGGTAGCAGCATTCGTCCCTGTACGACCACGCGCATATTTAAAGTTGGAATCCAGTGGTAATGTTTAAGGTAGCAGCAGTTACTACATCATTAAAATATGCTTTTGATTAACGTGGGGAGCATAAAGTCTTTAATAAATAATATTATTAGATCTGGGTTTAAACATTTGACCCTCTTTATTTACCATGGGACCCTCGTTTTTTAACCCAGCTCTTGTATATTCAACATTTGCCAACTTTGTGTGGACTCATTACAAAAAGTTTACCACATGTGTTTCTCCCTCAACTTCATGCAATAAACCGTTTCAATAAATAGTAAAAACAGTTGTAAGATATGGGCTCCACCAATGTGCGCCCATAGATGAAAAGGCGGTGAGCAAGGCGTGTTGGCACTATAAGTTATGGAGAAGTGCCCACAATCTCGCAAGCACGTTAGATTTGTTGAAAAACTTAATTATAAAAGTTGTAATTAATGTCTTTTTTTTATTTTTTTAAAATCATAGAACTCAACTTTTACGACCTAATTATCTTTATATATATATACATATATATATATATATTTTTCTTTCTATCTTACTTATACGTGTGTTGTACATAACCTTCATTTTTTTTTTGCTTACCTACCTTATTCTTTTCTCTTTCTCTTTTTTTTAATTGTTTTTAACTATATATATATATGCTCACTTCTGAATGGTGGTATCTCAATGTTTCTTCTTCTTTAGATAAAGAGGAAAAAAAAAAAAAAATTATGTGAATTGATTGCTTATTTCTTTCTTTCTTTCTTTCTTTCTTTCCTTCTTTCTTTTTTTTTTTTTTTCAATTCTTTCAATTTATATATATATATATATATAGTAGTTAACCATACTGTTGTGAATAGATTGGGAAACCATACTTCTCTTATTTCATATATTAACTAAAACTCAAATTTTATAATATTACTTTAGTTAAAACTCAATCTCATACCGTAATTTCAATTAAATTACATAAAATCCAAAAAAATCCATGAACATATATATATATATATATATATATAAACAAGTGAACAAAAAAAGAAAGAAAGTAAAGAATGAAGTATAGTCATATATATCCAATCAAGAAAGAAAAAAAAAAAAATTGTTAAAAATAAAGAAAAAAAAATATAGTTAAATATTTGTAACAAAAGAAAGAAGGAAGGTTATTAGGTTATAAAGAAAGAGAAAATAATTTAAAGGGTAATTTGGTCTTAAAGTTGAAGTTTTATAATTAAAAATATATATATATATATATATATATATAAGAAAAAGATATTAATTATAACTTATTTTTTAACCAATCAAATATACCACTGTGAATGCACATTGGCTTGCATTATGTAATACGGGGTTGTAAAAAATTGGACCCTCCAATAAATATGGGTCGTATGGGCCCACTTCAAGTTGGGTTACTTAAATAAATTAATAATTATTCGTCGACATAATTATTTACAAGATAGTAAAAATTATTATAAAGTAATTATCAAGAAAGGACGAATGTCCCCATGAAGTCTGTAAATAAAGGCACGGGTGTTGTTGCTAGAATCGAGAGAGCGAAACTTGCTGGGTGCTGTTCGCAAAGGGCCTATTGAAGGCCCATTGCTGAGTCTCAATTCTAGCAACAAAACCAGCATCTTAACGGACCGGCCGCTTCTCAATAGTTTAGGCCGGCCCGGACCAAGTAGCTCGCAGCCCAAATTGTTTTGTTTGAAAATAAAATGCAATTGAGGAGAATCGAACCCACCAGCTGTAGAAACTTGATTCAACCAAAAACTGTTCTCTTATTAATTAAATAAAAATGGGTCGGAATAAGCAACAATCAAGCTGGCATTAAATAATATAAGGAGTTCGGGTTACCTTCTTCATTATTTCACACAATATTCCAATTAGATTAATTTTAACTTTAGCATATACTAGTTTGTTTCATGTCTAAACCCAACAACATAAAAAATAAACGCAACTTTGTGCCCATACAATATTCTTTGCAAAAGTCAATTCACTACAAAACCTCACACACACACACACACACACACAAAGAAATTTTCTTATACTCGAGGCAGTGGAGCAGAAGAAGCTTCATTTGTTGAGTTGTGGGTCATTATGGTTTGCAATGGACTTTTTCCTCTTATAGCGCTGCTTTGTTGTAGCTTAATGTAGTCTTTGTAGGTGACGGGCCGGTATTTAATGTCATCCTTCCCATCAACCAGTGGGCTTGCAGGTGCAACTGTGGCCGTCTGCTCAGGCCCGTGGCCCACGGCTACTGATATCCTCGCTCTTTGTGCATTTGTCACAGCTCGATGCTCCACACTTTTGTACCTTCCATTGCTCAAAATCTAAGATCATAAAAATGTTTGTTATAATCACAAGGTTTAGTGCTATAGTGACCCAAATTCTGACATTGGTTAAGTAACAATACAATAAGGGTATAACTTTTTTGATGGGACTTAGATAACTAACCTCCAAGTAATCTCCTATGTTGACAACAAAAGTCCCTGGCACGGATTCAACAGCAACCCACTCTTCCTCATGTTTAACTTGTAAGCCATCGACATCATTTTGCATCAAAATTGTTAGGCCACCATGATCAGAATGTGCTGCTAGCCCGAGTGTTCGGTGTGGCTCTGGACATGGAGGGTAATAATTAGAGGCAAGGATCTGAAAACCTTCTCCAAGTGACTTCTCTATGTAATCACTGTCCAGTCCTAAGCCTTCTGATATTGCACTTGCTATCTTCAGTTGCAACTTCCAGACCTCCTCTAAGTATTCCTTTGCTACATACCTTCGAAAGATTTGGATTGATTAATCAAAATGAATTTGAAACAAAGTTTAAGAAAAATGGTTCATTTATGGATCTATATATCTTTTTACCTGTAGTTAGAGGGATTGTTAGGCCAAAGATGAAAGCTACTGTGAAAAGGATGGCCAAAATGCCTGAAATAGTCCCTCCAATGGAGGGCATGCTTTATGCATGTATTCAAGCTTGTTCCATACCTAACTGGATCCATCACATCGTCCGAAGAATATTTCATCTTCTCTTCCCAAGAGAGATTGAAAAATCCTTCTATAGCCTCCAGCATTTCCTCCATTAAAGAGATCTTTATCCCGTGATTAACAATCTGTTATTTTTTTATTTTGGTAAATTATTAAATCAATGTTTACAAATATATATATATATATATATATATATTAATTTCTAAAACATGTACTACTACAATAACAAAAACAACAATGTCAAGAATAATATTATTTTTAAATCACTAAAGTTCGAAAAAATTACCCTGAAGAATCCCCACTTGGTACAGGCAGAGGCAATGGCTTGAATAGTGAGCATTCTACACTCAGTGGATCCAGAGAGACCACTTAAATCCATGACGGGGATTGAAGCATGGCTGACTGATAATGGACTTGCCGGTAATGGCAAAACATATTCTGAAGGCAGCTTGGGCATGTTAGGCATCATATCAGTGAGGTACTTGATCCCTTTTTTGTAATCGCCATTACTTGGCTGCTCATGAGCAGGAGTCGTCTCGTCTGTGGCAACTACTTGAGAAGACATTGAGGTACTAAGAATCATGTGATTGAATGCAAGTTGTGAGAAAATATGAGTTCATATATAGGCATTGTTGGTGCCAAAAGTAGTTGGCATGTGTCTGGGCAAGACAAGGCACACGTATCTGTTCAATCCTACTAAGATAGTGTTTTCTCAATTGGTGTAGCCAAGTAGCTCTAGCATGCATATGAGACAATCCTATGCTTTGTTTTTTATGAAGGGTACGTGTACATGATGATTTTCTAAAAAAAAAAAAAGTATAAAAATGTAATGACAAGAACATAGATGAGAGAAAATTGGGAATAGATATTTTATTCTAAATTGTGCAATTGACAAGCAGAGCCCACATTAAACACCCTCATTTTATCCACGATGCCCTAATTCAACCTTTTCCAAATAAGTAATACTGCACATCAAAAAATTACTGTCAATTTCAGTAAAATAGATTCGTAAACTCATGTCATGAAAAATTAAACCACCTAAATCATGGCTAGATGATGAGCATTTGATAAGAAAGTGCTATGTGATTGATAATCAAGATACAAATAGCTGTGCAACAGCAAATGTATACTTAAGATTGTCAATAACATCCTTCTTACATCAGAGCATCGTGTAGGCTTCATTAATATGCGCAAAACAAACTGAGTCACTTCCAACCTTGTAGAGGGTAAGACGAGATTCAAGTCCACCATGGAGCTTCACCAGTTCTGAAATCTGTTTCAACCCATGGAACAAACACTACTTTTCTATCATCAATATCGGCATGAGCCAATGCCAAAGGACTGTTTCAACAAGTAACAAAATGTGTAAATTATTGACAAACAAACAAAAATAAATAAATAAATAAAATTAAACAACAAGAAGAAAGATTCTAGAACCTAGACCCACCAAAAAATTAATGAGTGGGATCTGGGCCTAGCTTCTAGAGGCCAACTTGGCCCAAAATCATGGTCTAGTAGGCCTCGCGAGCCCAAGAAACAAGTCAAGTCATTTGTTGTACATTCTTTTGTTGCATTATGTTTCACCCTGCACTTTCTTCTTAAGAAGTCACAGATACAACCTCATAGGCTTAATTCTTAAAAATCATTTGGGAAAAAAAAAAATTTCAAATCTTGCCAAACCAGGCCAGTCCAATATGGCGAAACCCAGTCAAGCCATGGGCCCACCCCTCTTCACCTCCTCCCATCAAACAGGCCATACATGGTCATTTAAAAAATATACTTCAAATAGTGATATATAAAAAAATTGCAGAATCAAATTTCTTACTTTACCGAGGGTCGTAGCCTAGTGCTACTTCCTCCCCTTCTAAAGTGGAAGGGAGGGTTTAAGTCCTTGGAGAGACAAAAATGGGAGTGTGAATTTCTTGCCAAGGTTCAAAAATAAAAATAAAATAAAAAACTACTTTATTATTTAAAAATTTGGGGTGTGTGTGTATGAGTGAGAGAGAGAGAGAATCTCAAATCGGGTAAAGGGATAGTCCAAAAGCCCAGCTACGCCATGGCCATAGAAGGGGATGTTCTTCCAGTTCTCCCTTAAGTCAGGTTGTGGTCATTTAAACAGTGATGTCTTAACAAATTGAATGCAACCTTAGCAATTTCTTATTGTTGTTCCTTTCAAATTTACTAGTCAATTTATTTCTTCCAAAAGAAATAAAATAACATAAACAACTGGTAATAATAATAAAAAAATCTCTTACTAACCAGTCGAGCAGGTCCCCTAACCACTCTTCCTTGATTGTTGTACTGGGATCCATGACGGGCAGATAAACTTGTTCTCAGCAGCATTCCATGGCACAACACACCCAAGGTGGGTGCAGACATCATTGATTCCATATGTTGCATGAGTTCTGTTGCTGTCCACAAGGTAGTTAGGATCCCCTTGAAATCCGTATCGAAATTATTTTCCAAAACTACTAGTTGATTCAAATTCACAGTATAATTCCCCAAGGATTTGTAAACATTGAGTTTGAATAAAATAATTTCACATATTTTTTTAATAAAGTGTAAAGTAAGTCTTATCATGTTATTCCAATTACTATCATATTTACTAATGACTTCCATTTTTTTTATGATGATCCGATCCCAATTTTCAGAAAAAATAACATGACATTGCCTGCATAATCAACATTTACCAGGAGGTATCTGCTTCTTTCATATTTGGAGCACATATTTCTTCCCACTCGATGGAGCTAATAGAGATTTTTTATAATATTTTTTTCTACTAAAACGATGGAAATCATGACTTCCTATTGTACAAATTAGATCACACAAAGTCGATGAATGAGGTGGGTTCATTAACATTTCACATATACCAACGGGCCAGTGGCCTAGCAGTATCAGTCTCTTACTCCCCAAAGGGAGGTTAGGGGTTCAAGTCTCAAAAAAGACGTGTGTGTGAGTGAGTACCAACTAGGAAAAAAAAAAACATTTCACATATGAAAAAATGGTACAAAAGAAAGCATAAAGTCTTCTTCTTTGTATCTATGGTAGTTTTTCCCTATTAGATTTCTCTCATTTAATGGACGTCTGGAATCTTGGGTAACTAATTGATGGAATACTAGGGCAATCTGAAACCTTTTTGAAGATCAGAACCTTTCTTTTTGTCGTTTTATTTTTCCTCTTTCATATGAATGTCTCTATATTTCCACTAAGAAAACACTTTTTCACAAAATCATATTGAGCTACCCAAATGTACCATATGTAGTCAATATTTCAACATCATTTTCTTCTTAATGTTGTACCTTAATAAGTACTCTGAACGGTCATCATTTTCTTTTGAATGTTCAGCAAATTTAATAGTGAGAAATATAGGAAGGATAGTAGCATACCTTCAACCCTTGCGTGAGGGTCTATCCCCAGGTCCATGAGTCTTCAGCCATTCAGCTGCAATGACGTCATTTCCCAAGGCATCCTTAGCAATAGAACCACCCCCAGCACCGCCTGATCTGTTATACTTTTCCAAGTTAGAAGGCAATTTTATGAAAGGTGATCAAATGATGATGACGGGTAATACTGGATGAAAATTTTAACAAGAAAAAGAGATGATGCACTCAATGTTACAGAAATTTTAGATTTTGACAGTCAAATCAGAAGGCAGTTTTATGATATAGATGAACAAATTGAGCAGAAATAATAAAGTATCTAATAATGTACAATAAATAATTAACAGAACTCCATTTCCTTAATAAGCATTTCTGAGCAAATTTATGAGTGCCAATGTTGACACTGAATCATCTTTCTGACCTCCTTAAAAGAAGCTGCAGATAACTAACAAAAATTACCCAAACCAGGTGTCAGGACACTGCTTGAAACTTCACAGGCAAATTAAGGTATGCTAATACTGTTCACTCTTTCGGTTGTTGCATGATAATTGAATGGATAAATTCACACAAACCTTGAAAATCTTCAACAAAAAAAATTGCCTTCTTATATATCTGTTTGACAAAAACACTATAGAATAGAACATAATCTACACATCACATTGTGATAACAACAAATTCCGCGTCTCCCGTATCTTGTGTGAGCTATACCATCCCTCTCTTGACATATTAATCTATCTATAATAACACTCCTAATTGAACCATATTTTTAAACTGCCTCAGGTCACATCCCTTTCATTTTCCACTTTTTTTCTTTTTCTTTTTCTTTTTCAGGGCAAGAATGTTAGATGTTAGTGGTTAGTTGTTAGAGGGGATGGGGAGAGTGCAAGGCTCGAACACAGGTTCCCAGCCACAGGGAGCAACCCAAACGGGCACTTGCCCCTTTTCATTTTCCTTCATCTTACAGTGCACCATACTCCTAATGTTAACCAAGTTTTTAGTCTTACTTGCACGTATTTTTCTCATTCTATCTTCAATTTTGACAACCCCAACTTCTCAATGATGTGTTTATTTTATTTTATTTTTTCATTAAATTCCATAACTTCTCAGATCATCTCCCCCAAGCTTATGCATCTATGATAACTGATGGGGAAAAACAAATAAATAAATAGATCTTGAATTCGAATTATGCATTAGCATCCAAACAATTAACCATACTCAACAAATTAATAAAATCAAGCAAATAAAATAAGTTACTTACTGACAAGCCAGCAGTGGGAAGTAAAATAGAACCCAAAAGAAGCAGATTCATGAGCTGCCTCTTACCCATGTCAGGGACTCGATCGAGGCCATGCACGTCACTCTCATTCTCTCGTCCTTCCCTAAACCACTGATCCTCATGGGTTTTACAAGAGCTTGTGGAGGAGAGCACATACCATTCTTGCTGTAACACAGCTGATACAGAGACTATTAGTAATTTATAAAAATTGGGTTCAATTTGAAAAAACATTTTGGTGATGATATATGTATGTAGGAATATATATTGATGAATTATATACAAGTTTACCAGGGATGGTGTCACAGGTGAGAGCGTGGACGAAGCCATGGAGGAGATTCTGAGGCAAAGGTCTCGAAATTTGCTGTGGTTCACTGCGAATCAACAATTGAACACCAAATCCGTGAGTGGATTTTTTGGAAAAAATAAAAAATAAAAAATTGAAGAAGAAGAACTACTACTACATTCGAGAGTTGGGGGTTAAGGCATTTTGCACAACCACGCATTTAGATGTTGCAACTGTGAACTGTGTGACTAACACACGCTGACAAGATGGGCTTATTTTAGAACTTTGGTCTGAGCTCTTTGATAGTACTTGCCACTTTCGACCCTCAGGCCCATGGTGTTTCAAGCTCCAATCTAGGTAATTAAGCTTTTGAAATAAAAAAAATCATCGTAAAAGAATGAGTTTAAATTTAAGTTTGGGCCTGCTTTGAAACTGGAAAGTATCAGAAGCCGTAAAGGAGATGGTCCATCTTTTATGCTCTTTATTGAACAAGATTTCAAGGTTAACTGAAACGTGGCTTGGAAGTCAATAGATCCATCTTCCTAGGCCCAAACAGGAATATTCCTCTTTTCTGAAAGGGCAGTGTATGAGTTATTTTTTTTTTTAATTTTTGCCCAAATTTCGAATAACGTGCAATATTTAAGGTGTGAGTAAACAAAAAGTAAAATTGAACCTGATATTTTAATGTAATATTTGGTTATTAACCCTAACTTTTTATTACAAGACCCATTATGAGTCTGGAGCTTATTGTAGAATTTTTTTTTTTTTTTTTTTTCTCAAGTTGGACTCAATTTGTTTTAAATTTTGACAGGTCCTCTAATCTCGTGATTTGGTGTTTATTTAGGAAGTATCATTTTTTTATAAGTCACAAAACAAAATAATGGATGTAGGTTTTTGATTTCATCCCGAGTAGGAGAAGGCCCACGTTTGTTGTAAACGACGTACAGAGTATTGTGTATTGCAAACATAATGATTGTGTCATCTGTATTTTAGAGGTTGGTGTGAGCATGCAATCATTTTACGATCGCATGTGTGTCTCACTCAATCATTTATATATATAATCGCTATATAGCTAGCTTGAAGCGTGCACACTATCCTTCTGAACAACCTTTTTTTTTTTTTTGTAACCACTCTCTGCCAATTTCAGCACCCTTTAATTTCTTCATCATCTTCACCTTACAAACAATAATCAACAACAAATCTAGAGAGAGAAAGAGAAAATAAAATGAAAAATATACTGCGTATTTCTTTTGTTTCTTTAGGCTTTCTCTTGCACCAACGCACGGAAAGAGAATCTATTTGTATTGCTAAAAAGAAGAAGACACCCAACAACAAAAGCAAAGAAATATATATATATATATATATACACACACACACACATGTATAAGAGAATACAGATAAAAGAGAGTGTTACGAGATGGAGCAAGCTTCAAGCAACCAAAAAAAGAAAGGAACGTTCTTCAAAGCCTTTATTTAATTTCTAAAGAGTTATTGTTCATTGTTTATGACTCAATGTAAGTTCTTCAACCACCCTTAGAAAGTCATAAAGTTAATGACTTTTGTAAACCGAAATGACGTGGAAGGTCATCCATAGCCATACCATGATTTAAGGATTATATATTATTCTACCATTACTTTGACCAGGTCAACAACAAATTAAGTCAACCTCTCAATAACTACTCCAAACCGATGTTATTTATTTTATAGTAATGCACCTGTCTTGCCATGTGCTACTCAAAGCACATCTGAAAAAGTATACATACAACTGAGTTTTCTGTGTGTGTGTTTTCTTCTTTTTTTTCTCTCTTTTCTGCCTTTGAAAATCAAAAAGAGGGTCAAGGACTCCTCCATATGGGTTTCAGTCACCAAAGGCACACATATATATATATATATGAATATATTAAATGGATTGGTGAAGTATGTCAAAAGTAGGTGCAATTGAGAGGAATAATGTGGGACTCTTTTTTCACCGGAACCAAAAATGACCAAACAAATGATTGTTTGTTTGGTTTGAAAGTGAGACTTCTTGCTTTGCATTCCCATTAGCTTTAACTTTTTTTTCTCTACATTGCAAGGGTCCAATGCTGGCATGGGTTTTCAGTTAGGAGACACAGCAGGTTTTATACATACGACTCTACACGGTCATTATGTCTGTTCTCTGATCAAAATGAGACTTTTTTGCCACCCTAATTGAGTACCCATTTTTTTAAAACATAGGGATGAAGTATTTCAAATGGTGTCCTAAAAGGATGTGCTCGAGTAGTCATCTCAGCATGAATCACCATCATGCATTACTTTTACAAATATGGCCTAGGCTTGATTTTTTATTTTTTTTATTTTTTTTTATTTATTTATTTTTCCTTGGCTGTTTCGGTCAATAACGGACATATTACTTAAAAAATAATACCGATTTCAAACTTTTATCATTTTTCTATTTTGAGTAACTAGTACTTATGTAAGCACGACGCACATGCATGCCATCATTTATTTATTGTGAGTCCTCTAGGAACCTTTAATTTGTGCATCTTTTGGTTTTGATGCTTGAAAGTTGATTTATGGGAAAATTTATGTTTAGAACCTCAACACCTAATTAAAAACTAGTAGAGTACATAAACCAACTTTGATTTAATTCAAACACAATGTTTTTCTTGCTTTGACCTTTTTGATCTTTTTTTGTACTAAACCCAATAAAAAAAACCTACTTAAACTGGCAGTTGAAGTAGTATAATATTGTATGCATAAAAATCCTTAATGTTTTGTCTTATTTAATAATCTCTTCTACGTGTAAGCAGAGAGCTACTGATTCAATGATATGAACCCAAGCTGTCACACTGCTATGACTTGAGAATACTATACATTGTACCTTTTGTATCTTTTTATTTGTAAGAATGGGGGCAGTGGAGATTTTCAAGACTTCTTTCACTTGGGGTAGTTACTTGGTTTGAAGTGAAGCACCAAGATTTCAACCCAATCTTTGTCTTTGTGTATTTCCAATAATATATATATATATAGGTGTGTGTGTGTGTGTGTGTGTGTGTAATATATATATATATAGGTGCAGTAGGTACTGATTGTGAATTGTCCTGTGTGTTTAGGTGGGTTGCAAAAGAATCAAGTTGATCTAGACGGTTTGGGAATTGAACGACTTGTTTAGAGTTTGCTCAAGCTCCTTAATTAAATAAAGGACTCGAATTTGAGCTCAATTGTTAAGCTTCCTAAATATTACTACGGATTAGGCTTTGTGTAGTTTGTAAACACTAAATTCAATTGTGTGTTTATGATCAACACCTTCATGAACATATATAAGTTTGTGTAGGTTCACGAATATAAATCTGTGTAGGTACTTATAAATTCATGAATGAGTTCAAAAGATTTTGATCACAGATTAAACGTAACCCAAATACAAATATGCTAATATAATATCAACCTACTCGTTTTATTAATTAAGTCAAACTAAGTGAATTAAAGTTTTTAAAATAATGACGAATTAAGTCCGAATGTAACTTTTCAAAACTTTTCACAATCCTTAACAGAGCCTAAATTATACTCGAAAACGAACGAACCAAGCCCCAACAGAGTGAAACTCAATTCTAATGTATAACTATATGGGAGGTTAAGTGTCTTCCCCTCTCTGCCACCATAGGATGCCTCCAAGATTCCAAGTTGAGTTTAGGGATTCATATTTCAACCCCTAAAGGTTAAAAAGCTAATTGCCAAAAATAAACCGTGTGACTGGTAAGAAATCTCTCAAGTAGTGTCATTTTATCCCCATGATTCCAAATTTTACATATACGTTGAATTAAAACCTCTTTATGCGGCACAGGATAGTATAATTAAATTAAGAGGTTTCTTTTTTGGGCAAATAAATCTAGTGTACAAGGTATTTGATTTTACTAGAATACTAAACTGCAATTTTGAAAGACAATGGATCGAATGCGGATCTAGTCCTCTTTTTATTTTTCATTTTTTCCCGCTTTTTCCTTCTTTCTTTGTTTGACCCACAATCTAGGATTTATGTCACAGGATAAATCTCTTTGTAATTATGAGTTGGTTTTGAGTCAACCAAACAAAATTACTGAAATCTCTATCAGAATTTAAGAAATCAACAACTATACTGGCCCATTAGCGAGTCCTTCCCTAATAAGTGGAGACAATAAGTTTGAATTTCATAGTAAGCATTAATTTATTGATATATTTGAATATTTACCGATAAAAATAAAAAGGGAAAAAAAAAATTTATTTATGTTAGGATGGTTGTATGTACTCGAACCCAAAAAAATAAATCAACTTGCATGAAAAAAAGGTACTCCTAACCTATAATTTTGTTTCAGGGAGTTTTTAACTCTGGAGTTGATAACCTAGCTTTTGCCTGGAGAAGTATTTACCTTGACAGCATTCCCTCATTCCAGTTTTGTAACATAATATATATATATATATATATATAGTTTCAGTTTTTCCACTCCAGCATTCCACACAAACAAAACTGATTATTAGTAATGACATTTTAAGTAACCAAAATAGAACGAATTAAGGATGCCTAATATCCTAATACTGCCATTTTAGATTGCACATAGGAAAAGGAATGAAATTTGTAAATTGGATATGAATCATATAGTCCCAAGGTTCAATATGCTAATTTTTCACCATAATTAATTGCTAGACATTTTTACTAGTCAAAACAGCAGCAAAAAATGATCAGACCTTTTTTCCTTTTTAGTTATGACGATGCAACTTCAACGCTTCAATCATAAGCATATGAAGCCCATCTCATCACCACTATCCCACACTCTACCATTTCCCTTCGCGATGAGAGAGAAAGCAAGACCACATGAATGTAGAGAGAGAGAGTGAGAGATAGGACTATAAGGTTGAAGTTGAGGTCTCAGACAGCTTTATTACACAAGAGACACCAAACTCACTTCCTTTCCTTTTTCTTTTCCCTCCCCCCCTCTCTCTCTCATTAATGTGTTTCTTGTACTCTGTCATCTTCTTTACCACTGAGTGACCTTCACAAACCCCATCAATGGAGTTCGATCTCGAAAACCCATTACCCGCATTCCAAGACCTCTACTCCGACTCATTCCCTTCTCTTTTCCACACCGAGTCCGATCACATGCCTCGAAGCCTCCAAGCCACAGATTTCGATATTTCTGTTCGCCGCCAAACCATCTCTCTAATCTCAATCTTCTCTCACAACTTTGATCCCTTTCTGTCCTACCTAGCCGTTAATTACCTCGATCGATTCCTTTCCACCCAACGCATACCAGTAAGTACACACTTCTCTATATCTATCTCTATATATACATATGCATATATATATAGAGAGAGAGAGAGAGATCTAATAAAATTTGCATTTTGTAGGAAGGGAAGTCATGGGTCTTGCGGCTTCTTGCAGTTTCTTGCGTTTCTTTAGCGTTGAAGATGAAAGAAACAGAATTCTCTGCCACTGATGTTCAGGTACTCTGCATATCTCTGCTCTACATCAACTAAATACAACAACTTATATAGAAATTTTTGTAGAATGTTCTGAGAGAACTTTTGTAAATCTTGTGGAACAGCATGAGGACGGTGGATTCATGTTCGATAAGCAAACAATTCGAAGAATGGAGTTTCTAATACTCGGAGCTCTCAAATGGCGAATGCGCTCTATTACTCCTCTCTCTTTCATCGATTTCTTTATCTCATTGTTCAGATTCAAAGACCCACAATCCACGAAAGCTCTCAAAGCTCGAGCCACTGAAATCATCTTCAAAGCTCAACATGGTATACACAAATTACAGTAATTTTATTACTTGAAATTTGGGTAAATCTTTATTTATTTATTTTTATTACAGATGTGAAGCTATTAGAGTTCAAACCGTCGATAATTGCAGCATCGACACTTCTCTATGCTTCTCACGAACTATTGCCATTACAATTTCCAAGCTTTAGAGAAGCAATTTCAAACTGTGCATATGTTAATAAGGTAACTCACATTAGTTATTCTAATTTGAACTATATGTGTGTGTGTATATATATAATTTTATTTTTGTTAATTTTGTTACAGTGTAAGTTATTTAGCTGCAACAATGTGATGCAATACATAGCAAGGGATGGGTACGAGTCGGTGTTAGAAATGGCATCGAGCTCGAGCACACCGGTCAATGTGCTTGATGGGCCGTGCTCAAGCTGGAGCTCAGACAGCGAGAAGACCAATTCGACTGGATCCACAAAAAGAATTAGGCTAGAGAGTGACACAAAGCGTCGAAAGACTGGCGGTTTTGGAAACGACGGTGTGTTTCAGCTTTCTCAGGTTTAACTTTAGTACCGAGACAGAGACGACGAGGAGTGAGATAGAGAGAGAGAGACATTGGGACTGACTCATCAACCAACCAGCTAATGCACCACTGGTCCATTCGAGGATGAGACAGGGCTTGGTAGCTAGATGGGTCTACCAAAAAGACTCACACAGAGAGACATAAATTGAAAACGGAAAATGGTTTCTTCCGTTTTCTTAGTTGTCAAACAAGAAAAACAAAACTCAACTTTGATATGTAGCGTTAAATTCCGGTGTTTTTGTGTCTCTTTGCATCTGGCAGGGGAATAAGTAACAAAAATGATTAAAGAGAATAATTCTTTAGGAAAAATACAAGGATTTTTCTTTGTTTCTTTTACTTTTGGCTTTATTTTGTGGTCAGCGCGGGAAAGAAATTGCTGCTTTAAATGACCATATTATCCTTCCTTGGTTTTTATGCCTCTTGCAAAAATTTCTTTTCAAAAATAAACAAGCTTTAATTACACCACCTATAACCAAAAATATATACTCCGATATTTTATAGGTCACTTTGATTTCTTTTATATATATGTTTAATTTTTCTATTTTTATTCTTTATCATTTGCATTGTTTAATTGGTTTACTTTGTCCACTTTAGTAAACTTGCACATTCTATACCCTACTTCAAATTAAGGGTGAGCAAATAATCTGTTAATTCGGTCCGAACCAATTCGATCCGTGAGGTTCGGTTTGGTTTTCAAATGTCATGGTTCCGTAATGGTTTAGAAAGATAGTAATTCGCTTTTCGCAGTTCAATTAACGGATTGAACCTAGAAAAATCGATCTGATCTGATCCGTTACCTTAATTATAAATTAATATATATATATATATATAACTATATATTTTTCTAATTCATTATTTAAGATTTTAAGTTAATTCTAGGTCACCAAAGTCATTAGTCATTATAGGTTTTTAATTACTAATTTGAGATTTTATTGGGCTTTAAAGTGTAATCATATTGAGCTGTTTGAAAAGCTCAATCCGTGAAAACCGATCATATTCGATCCGTTGTTTCACGGATCGATTTGGTTCAGATTGAAGGTCTCCACATATAAGTTCGGTTTCAAATTTTAGCAATCCGCGAGAACCAAATTGGATTAAACTTTATCCCCAAATCGAACCGATCCAATCCGTGATTAGTCCTACTTCAAATAGGAGTTTCTCTGTCCGAGCTATTTGGTATGTTCATGTTGGATCAAATGGGTTAAATTCATTATGATAATTCTCTTGTTTTGGGGTGAACTTGGTCTTGTTTCTTGAGTTCTTTTATCATTTTGAACCATGGTTAAGGTTTTAAGGAGCGAGTAATGATTTCAAGTGGTCTGATCTCAAATTTTGAACCGTCGGATGGTCCCCTCAAAGAGGTATCCGGGAAATCTGGTCCCACTTTTGAGATCTTTGTAGCATATGAAAATAAAAAGAAACATTGAATTGGACCACCAGAAGGAAATTTCAGAATGTCCACTAGTAATATAAATGTGAAGATGCACATAAATGAAGGTGTAAGGTGAAGGTGTGACTCCAATAAAGCCTGATTAATTTCATGTGTTCTATGATATATAGCTATGATTGATTAAAACTAAATTATAAAGCTTTTTAATTGATTTTTAAAATAATTAATTTATTATTTATAATAAAACTTATTATATTCAGTTTAAATTTTTTACCTTAAAAAAAATACAATCTCTTATCAAACATGTCAATTTTTTATTTTAGAATTAGATTACCTGAAGTATATAACACTTATAATATGAATACCAGCTTTACTGATCAGAATTTGATTTGTGCACAGTGGTTCCATGGTGTAGTGGTTACTGGTTAGCACTCTGGACTTTGAATCCAGCGACCTGGGTTTGACTCCCGGTGGGACCTTTGCCTCTTTCAATCACGTTTTTTCTTTTGGTTCAAGTTGGTTTATATTAATTAAGTTTGGATAAATTAGTGTAGACATAGAATAAAATTTAAGAATCACTTTCTATAAAAATAATTTTGAATATTCGGTTTGACACAACTAATATTACATAATATAAGTTGTATTCATATTTTATACGAATTGGAAGAGTCTTTGCCATTAAACTGTTCTTAACGTTTTAGTTGATCAGTCGTCATATTAGAGTCAAGCCTTATCCCTAATGGGGCAGTGTTGTAGCCCCTAAATAGATTTGGAAAGGGTATAGTAAATAATTGAAAATCCAAAGTTAGTTTGGGACAGGGGTGAATTTAGTGATAAGCACATTCTGACCCTGCATTGAGCTAGGTTTTTTTTACTAAATAATACAAAGGACAATATTTGGGTCCTCTTCCTCTAAGCTTGGGAATATAATTTAGACACATGTTCAAACTTTAAAATTTTTTAATAATGATTATTATCCAATTTCTTACTGGTTAAACCCAAACTCAATTTTTTTTCTTTCCTTTCTTAAAATTTTTAGACTCTCTTCTCCCCCTTCCCCCCTCTTTCTCTCCCCACAAATCTCCATACACAACCTCAATTTGAAACGCTAGTCTATCTACATTAATCGAATATGCAACTTTTATTCAATATGTAAAATAATATACAAACCAACAGAAGCTCACAAGTGAAACAAAATTGCACCTCTGATTGGCAGTATTCATAAACTTGTAATCTTTCATTTTTCATATTTTCCACCAATGAGAGAAAAAAAGAAAAGAAAAATTAACTCTTACCGAGAAATAAATATTCAAGAAAAACTCTATTCAAATATATAGGTTAACATCAAATTTCCATATAATATTTTAAGCTCTCATTCATTTCCTATTCAAAACTTGATATAGTACATTCTTTAAATAAGTTTAGTAATTTTTCCATTTTAATCAAATGGAGGTTAGGCATAGAAACAATCATGATTTTTTTGAAAAAAAAAAAAAAACCTTAGGATTCGGTTTAACCAATAAGAAAATAGATAATGATTATTTTTAGAAATTTTAAATATATGTCTAAATTGTATTGAGCCATATCAGCCAGAATGATAAACTTTATCATTCCAAGGAGGACCCAAGTATTGTCTATAATAAAAATGGCATAAGTTGCCTGTAATTAAACGGAACACACAAGGAAGAGTCAAAACTTTGTCTGCCAAAGTAGGGGTAAGGATGGTATACCAGTTACAAATCCGTTTCGGACTAGGAGCGAAGTTGGTATGACGAATTTTTTAATAGTGTTCAGCCAAACCCGCTGCAACTTCGCCCCGTTGGCATCCCTAAGTGTGTTTGGCTGCATAGATTTGAAATTTGTGAAATTTGAGAAAATTTTAATTCAATTTTCTTAGTTATTTTCTTCAAATTCCACCTATTCTAATTAAAGACTCCAATTTCATTCAACTACACCCTATGATATTTAAAAATCAAGTAATTATGTATGGATATTGCTAATATATTGGGAAAAAAAAAAAAGGTTGAAAAGGTTCATGCATAAAAATATATTAAAATTATACCCTTTAGTAACATAAAACAATATATATATTAAATCAAAACCATTGTGAGTGATCAAGGGGCAGTAACCTAGTAATACTAGTTCCTTAATGTTAAAAAGAAATTAGAAGTTCGAGTCTCCGTGAAAACGTGTGTGTAAAAATGAAAGAAGTGATATTATGTATCATTACTTGTTACAATGGATACAAATAATCGTTTACAGTTTACATATTTTATGATTGTGGAAAAAAGAAAAATCAAAATGTCAGCAGTGAATAAAAAAGCTGCTTACTGAACTTGGAAACTGACATGTAGTTGCTCATATGACCTGCTCCCTTCGATACAAGGACTGTGTCTGTGTATCGAGTTGCCAAACCAAGACAAAGGCAGATAGAGTCTGCTTATTACTACTACTACTACATGTCCTTCACAAGTCAACAACATAATAACACAGATAGGGTCTAGTAATTACTACATGTCCTTCACAAGTCAACAGCATAATAACACAGTTGAGTAGGTGACCATAGTTCAGCAAAATGATAAACTCACCAACATACCCTCCAATTTTGATGGGTTTTATGATATAAATTTGTAAGCTCAACTTTTGGATGTATTATTTTTTTTATCCAAGAATAGAGTCTAACGTTATTGTCAACTTGATGTAAACTATTTTTCTTATGTTATGTTTGAGAGTGCAGAATCGTCACCTTAAATTTGGTACTCTCAATGGCAATGTTAGGTTTAACTTAGTTGGATTAGACTCGATTTACTAACAATGACGACAACAATGTATAAGTAAATGAATAAAAACTTGTTTGAGGGTGTGGCAGGTTAGACGGACTCCCAAATATGAGGAGTAACCCACTTACTCGGACACAACACTTGCAGGGAAGCCATAGAAGTAGCTAGGGTAGTCAAAGGAAGGGGAGAGGTGAGAAGAAGCATTTTGTGTGTTGTGGGACCAATTGAATTAAACAACATATCTGAAAAGCCAACTAAGAAAGAAAGCCACATGTGATGATGATGATGATGATGATGCTGATGATGATATAAAAGGAAGACATAAGAAAAAAGAGTGAAGCTTCGAGGATTGGAAGATTCTTAGGTGTTGTCGGATGAGTGTAGTTAAGTTTGTGGGATCCCCTTCCTTCTTCCACTTCAGAGTTCACATGATCTCCGAGAGAGAGAAGAATGAGAAGCATCCAAAAACTAATCAATGTGTACGGATGGCTCTCTGCACGCCTCATTATCGACTGTGGAATGGTAAAGGTACAGTGTCAGTGTCAGTTGTATCACATTCTATCTGTTCATTTATTCACTTTCTCAGCTCTTCTAACTACGTAATACTACTATATTAACTTTGGATGATTTTTCTTTTTTATCTTTTAAATTGAATGTTATAATTCCAAATCTTAGGGAAATTTAATTCTAAATTTAAATGGGAAGTTCTTTAATTACTAAAATACACACTAACATACACATAAAGTAGTAAAGGGTCATATTTAATTTTAAATTTAATCGCCAAGTTTTTAAGGGCCCTAATTTTGAATAGGTTGTGAATTCGTTTAATCAAAGGGCTCTAAGTTTTTTGTTTTTTTATTTTATTTTATTTTTTTGGCCTACCAATCATGGAAATGGGCCTACTTTTTTTTTTTTTTATTTGGGCCTTTCACTCATGGAAAGGAGCTTAATTTTTAATTTTTTTTTTTTTTTTTTTTGTTTTTTTTTTTAATTTTTTTTGAACCTATTACTAATGGGCCTAAAAAATTTGAGGTACTCTAAATGTTGATTCCCTAGGTGACCGCCTTGGTCGCATTGTGCCAGGGCTGGCCCTGGATGACACATCTCTCCTATTATCCTTTACTTTCTTGTATCATCTTTACATAACAAAGGAAGTTTCATTCTTCCTTCCTATTTTCTTTCAACACCTCTTCTTTACTTCATACTGAACAAAGCATAAAAGCTATGATCTAGCGGTAATTTTTCACGTACTCAACTAAGAGGTTGAGAGTTCAAATCTTCGTAGATAGTTGGGTGTATGAGTGTGTTCCCGGAAAATAAAAAGTAATAATAATAATAATAAAAAATGGTAATGGAAATTGTTACACCCAATTGGAGAGCCATTAATAATAAATGGATGGACTGGCATAGTAATTCAATTTCAAGGCCAACCCGCCCAATCCATTTTAAGAGTTTGGGATTGAATAGGTTAGCAAAGAATAATATAGATACTTTCTTTGGGTCGGATTGTATTACCTGGCCCAATATTAATGGTCTAACCTGGTTACTGATTTCGGGTGATGGACACCCAGTACCAGAGCCCAAATAGGTTCCTAATTCTGTACAATCCAGCCCTCACTCTGAAGCATTTTTTATTTCTTTTTTTTTTTTTTAAGATTAAATAAATAAATAAATCTTTTTATTTTTTATTTTTTATTTTTGGAAAAGTTAAAGCAAATTACTCACACTCTTTGTCTCCAAAGATGTTTAAATAAACTCTCTCCTAGAGTTGGGACTTGGTACTGTTCAATCGTTGATAATAAATTTATTTATTTCTCATTATTCTTCCTACACACAACGAAACCTTAATAAGTTCAATCATGTATAAAATGAATTTGAGTATTTCCTCCCTCGAGTCATTGATATTAGTGCTTTCGAATTCACTTGTCATTACTTTATCTTGGATAATTGACATTCTCTGACTCTATTAATTTCAAAACAAAACAATTATATAGTTATAATTATCCAAACTCTCTTTCACCTCTTGTGAAGAATTGAATTTTGGTAACAGTTACACTGACGACATCTGATAACTCAATGAAATCAACACAATCAATGAAGCAAATATATAATAAAGTTACAAACTCACATGTAGTAATTTATTAATGTTTTCATGCTTATTAAACAAAAACCCCAACTAAAGTTTATATAACTTGAGTACTTCGAATATTAGTTGAACATAACTAACTATTAGTTTAAAAAATTTCTTTTTAGTAACAAAAATTTTAGACAGTGAGTTTGTAAACTTATTTTAAAATATGTACCAATCTCCTCCTCTTTGATAATTATGTGAATAGATAATATTCTAAAATACACAAGATATATACATGTATGTATATATAGTATTTATTTTGTTTTGAAGTTTCTGCATGTGTATAATATTCATCCAGATCCTTGAATCTTGGATGAGAAAAACAGAAGAGAAAGGAGAAATTGTAAAACCCTTAACTTTGGTATATTTATTATATTATTATTATTTAATAATTGAACGATATATTAGGAATATTTGAGTTTTAAAAAGTTTATTTTAAATAGGCCAATCCCAAAATAATCTCATAATGGGTTATCTATCTTTATATAACTCTATCACCGTGGTTTTTATAAAAAAATTAATTATATATCTATTCATACGATATTTTGCGAAAGAGGGAGAGCAAGAGAGATAGAGAGATCTGACTTGACGTGCCTTCTGCAGTAGCCGGGAGAAAGGACAGTGATCAAGCAAAGGAAGGTTTAGCAAATTTTCTGGCAAGTTATTCTTGCTTTATATTTTTATATATGTTTACAACTTGTTTTTAAGGAAAATATTCTTAGCGAATTAACTTAGCAGGTTCTAGCAAATCTTAGCCAATTATTTGATTAAAATCTATGATCAGTGAATTCGACGAGCAGATTATTAATGTGTTGAATTGGTACTGTAGGAACTTATTGGATCATGCATGACTAATGAGAATCAGTAATGGTGACTTATTGTATGAATACAAGATCACTTATTTTTTATATACAAATCTGTATATATATAGGTAAGTTTTATTCATATTTTCCTTGGATAGATTGGGTTATTGTGTTTATGGTTATGTATTTATTATGAGATTTGTGTAAATATTAGAACTAAATTTAAAGACATGATTCAATTGGCCGGTTGCTATATTTAATTAATGAAATTAAATTAGACATGGAGCATAACCTTAAATTTAGTATTCAAATTTGTATTTAATTATTTAGAAACCTTCTGTAGATGCAAGAATTCTTTCTCGATAACAACAGAAATTTCTTACAACCTACAATCAGATGGTCCTCCCCTTTTTTCCTTCTATTCTCCTTCTATTTATAGACAATTACAGGTGTTACTGGGCTTCTCTATGTGATGATCACTTCCGGG
>JAOTQH010229679.1:0-13973 GCA_025631255.1 Cornus kousa
TAGTGCACCGATAAAATAATCCATTCTTTAATCATTACTGTTGTTTTAAATTGGCCATATATATCTTCAATTAATGTCACACAGCTGGGTCTGCAAGTTACTCATTTTTATTTGAATTACCTGCTTTAGCAAATCTTGTGACCGTGAAGTGAAGCATTAGTTATCTACTTTATAGGTTGCTTTATATAACTTCTTGATCTTGTTCTATAGTTTGACTTTTAACCTGTCTATGTTCATTATTATAGTAAAATAGATAGAATAATAAAATAACCTCCCTTCAACATTTAGGTATGCTAATGTTCATGAAATGACTGCTGCTGGTCTTGGTTTAAACTAGTTCTGTTACCGGGGGCATATAATTGCACGCAAGAATAAGACACATATTACTCGGCGAACAAAGTAAGTTTCAAGTATTTAAATGTTTTTATTAAATTTTTATTCTGTAAGTTTCTAAAGTATTTCTGATTTTCTTTTTCCCGAAAAAGATAACCGAGCTTGTTGAGCAGGTCCAAGGGGTGGTCATCAGTTGAAGCATCAAGAGACAAAGCATGGTGGATTCCTGAGTAAAGAGTTAACAGTATATCGCATTGCAATTCATGCATGTGCTGACCTTTGGAATGTAGAGGTATCATCTCAAATATTTAATTTTATGCTTTTCAAATGAGAATTCGTATAAAACTCTGCTTGCCATCAATGTGACAATGAATATAATCTGCTCGTATAAGAAAAAATTTCTGTTATATAGTGAGTCTGTTATGAGATTAAGCTTAATTTATATGGTTAACAGGGCAAGTTACCTGTTTCCTTTATTAGTGCTGTTAGCATGATTTTTTTATTTTTTTTTAGGTGTCAAATTATTTGTTTAGTTAAGAGCATTTTTTTCCTATTGAGTTGAACAGTGACATCCACATGCATTTGCCAGAAAAAAGTTTTATTTATCGCACTAATGGTTTATATACCTTTGTATAAATGGGTCACCCCCTCTTGGGCTCTTTAGTGATTATACTGTTATCATGTGTGGAGATTGATTGATAACCCCAACATCAGCAAAGCTATAGCAATAATTTACTGATACCCTTTTGCGTTTCTCCTCCATACGCTGTTTTGATCTCTACTTTTTCTGTTTTGTTTACATGGAAGCATACGCAAAACTAAGAAATTATGACTTGGGGCATTATAGCACCTAGGCGCTCCCAACATGGGGTCCGGCCTAGAGAAGGAACACAATCAACTTGTTGTGACAAACTAAAGTTAGCCATCTATTCTGCACTGCACTTGGTTTGTCTATAGGCATGATGAAGGATGCATTCCTGTTCTGTGGAGAATGGGTGGCTGCATGACTCAGTTTGATCAGATATGGGTGAAAAAAACTATAGTTTGAACTCCTTATTTTCTACCTAGTTTGACTTTAGGATGAGCTTCCTAATGCCTTTGAGCTAACTAATTGTTGTCCTCAAAAGGAAACTCTGCATGATCATTGCTGCTGTACCTTTCGAAAAATAGCACTATATATTCGTGAACCAAATGGATGTGTGGAACCACATCTAATAAATTTTTGAAGGTGCGAAACGTTCATGGTTTGAACCTTTGTTCTTGTTTATAACCTTTGATAATGTAAATGGAACTTGCTTAGGTATAAATTTAATATTATGCCCTACTTATCCAAAAACAAATAAATAAATTATATTTTGCCCACATATTTCAAGTTTAGTCAGTCATAATGTGAACAATCATGTAATTAATTGGTATCATTTAATAGTTCTTTGCCACCAATTCGGTGTTACTTTTGATTTTGTTCATTGTGATAGGGGATAAGCAATGGAAACACTTTTGGAGATGCTTAAAAAGGATGGTAAAACTCTTGATGTCTTTATTGTGATGCAAACTGTGAGGTACCTGATTGTTAATGAACAATTTTTTGTCCACATACTTTTCAAGCAAACTATTCACTCATACATGCAGTATATTCATATTTGCGTGCATACATTTATTGATTATTGAATAAGTATGTGATTCTTGGTCAGTTGATCTGGTTCATTTTGCGCAATATTTGATTAAAAATATTGATGATCATCTTTTGTTCCTATGGCGTATGATCTCATTATTGCTGGGTTTCGTTTTTAGTTTACATGGCTTCATCCTTCTTTAATCTCCTATTCAAGTTGTGCTGTAGAAACTGTATGCATACTTAATTGTTTACTACCTCTTTAATGAATTTACATCCCATCCAAACAAGCAAGCGGTAGGTAATCTCTCTCTATAAATGAATGAATAATAGGATTGATATGACCAATTTAAGAAGCAAGCAGCAAAACAGCTAGCCTATTTCGATGGATCCACAAAGCCATCTATTGTCCTATGCCCCTGTCGCCCTGTCCCTGTCTCGTGTCCAAAACTTAGCTTGACTTCATTCATTCAAGCCCTTTAAAATGTGTAACTATATATGTGATTCTCACTACTTATTCATTCAAGCTCTCCCTATCTCTGCACTCATAACTATATATGTGATTCTCACTCTAGGCTCCTAATTTTGACCCCTAACTGTCTTGGCATTTCATCCAATGCTTTATCTTTGGCTCGACCCTATCTCGTGAAGTGACAAATGGGAACCAAACTCACCAATAAAGGGTATGCGGGGTAAGACTTCCATATATATATATGTAGTCTCAGCGAATTGACTGTCCAAACCTCCATCATAGCAAGCTCACTCTTGATGATCTTTTGACTCTGCGAAATCCTTCGTTTTTCCACCACTTCCGTCGTTCAGGACTCTTTCCAGTTCCTGATCTACTAACCCTAGGTTATTGGCAGCGTAGGTTTTTTTTCATTCTGTTTCCGAAAAAGGGGTTCCTGTAGAGAAAAATCATCGTTAGTGCCTCTGGCATGGAACTTCCGTCGTTCAAAAGGCCTCTCAGCCTCCTTTTCTACCTTAAGAAGGATCGGTTCTACATTAATGAAAAGTCAGTTCGTGGGACTCGGGGGATCCCCACCTAATGGAGACTATTCTCCACTGGCAATTAGCATGAAGACACAAGCCCGCCGGTATCTTATTTTAAAGCAATTTGGTCATCCTACATCGCCCTCTTTCTACATCTCAGTTTCAGCAATCCAAGGAGCTTCAATGACCCTTGGCGTGACCTTTAAGGCACATAAGCTTCCTTTTTCTTTCCAGATCCCAAGGTTTCCTTTTTGTTCATGATGATGTGCGAGGTCTAAACGATCCTCTTACCTATGTTTCAAGACGATGGAAGATGTATCTTATTTTAAAGCAATTTGGTCATCTTACATCGCCCTCTTTCTACATCTCAGTTTCAGCAATCCAAGTAGCTTTAATGACCCTTGGCGTGACCTTTAAGGCACATAAGCTTCCTTTTTCTTTCCGGATCCCAAGGTTTCCTTTTTGTTCATGATGATGTGCGAGGTCTAAACGATCCTCTTACCTATGTTTCAAGACGATGAAAGAGGTCTCACAAACAAAGGCAAGGAATGATAGGGCTTCTGTATGACTTGGTTGAGGGCGGAGAAACGCATCTTGGATCACATATAGGGAATCATTAGTGAATGGGCTAGAAAGCGGTTTTTTCACTAAACAAACCTGCCATTGAGGCAATGTTTTCTTGCAGGTTGTTCAAGAAGAGGTTTAGGAAGACCGAACTCTACTAATGGGTAGGTGCTCCTTGTGACCTTTGAACCTGGATGGTAGCCCCCAATCTTAAACAGGTGAAAGCTTCGGAGCTACTGCCTCATCCACAAATCGAACCATAACCACCTCTATTCATTCAGAAGAGTCTTCCAGAGCAAAATCTAGGTATAGGTCCTTGATCCAAGCTTCCTGCTTTCATTCCTGCTATTGTACTTCAAGTTTCTTAATTGAATTCTTGATCCTACGCTCACCCTATTCTAGCACTAGTAGCTTTCAACCCCATCCTTTGTAGTAGGCGTACGCTAGGGTCCCTAATCACTTAGTGTTACCAACCCACCCCGGGCACCTCCTTTCAAACCACTGACCCTTATTTCGGGTGGAAAAACTATTCTTTGATCATCCATACGGAATGACCTAAAAGATTGATTTCCTGTTGTTTGTTGCCCTGTAACCTAGCCATGTAACGGATGTTTGATTGCAGGTTGTGCTAGAATAGGTTCCGACAGAGACATAGATACAATGGGACTAACAAGAAAGCCAACCCATGTAAGAAAGAAGGCAATGAGGGTCTCAGGGAAATGGCTCTAGGATTAGCACTACCAGAATGCCAGACAAGGAAGCCCTCGGTTCCGTGATGTAAGTTTGATGCCTCAAAGCTTGGCTTTGCTTTATAACATCTGCGCTTGGAGTAGCAGTTGTTTCATTTAGATGGAAATGGAGTCCCAAGTCAATGTGGATGTCCAGTTCAACCACAACATTTCGTTTGTTCTTCTAAGTAGTTACCTCGGATCTCGTACTTGCAGGAAAGTGAACCCCCATTCATAGCGTGAGTCGGACTCCTTTTGGACTTAGCTACAGGGGAAACAGGGGCACAATTTTGACTCTATGGACTCAGATATAGCAGGCTACTTGACTTGGGACTCTACCTTCCCTTACACATTGAAACCACCTCGGTTGGGATTCGTAAGGAAGAAAGAGCATGAATGGAGTCTTCATGTGCGGGGATAAAAAGAAGAATCAAGAGACTCTTGCATCACCAACAAGGAGAGAGAGAATGGGCTTCTAGCTTGACCTACATCAGTAACTCAAAGACACTAAATCCAGGCTCCTGTGTCCACCACCCTTTATGAATGGATAGTGGGGCTATAAGCTAGCTTCCGTGATGTCAGTTGTGAGTGTTGTCGTAATGCTACGATAGCTACTATGACTTGTTGCTCTCAATGCTTGATCTACGTCTGCTACTCCGGTTAAGGTGGCTTCTTCAAGCTGCTGGGATTCATACTCGTACATGAAAGCAAGGAGAGAGAACCCAAGCTAGGAAGTGTGGTTTGGGTTTCCTGGTTGCTCTTGGTAGGTTCGAGCCAGGGATTGAATGAGTGGTTCTAGGCTTCTAGCCCGGGAATCAGAGGAAATTGGAGCCGGTGTCAGAACAGCAAAGAACCACCAGGATCAAGCGCAGATATACTAGTAGCCATTAAGCAAAGAGGAAGGGGTGGTCCGTAGATCAAAAAGAAAAGATAGAATCAATGGGTGAAGAATCTGATGACGAAGAAGCGGGCTCAAATGCTGTTGTAGGGTCTAAGGCCACCAGGCTGTGTCTCTTTCCAAAGAATTAAACCAACTCCTCAATTGGTTGGTCAGGAAGAAGATTTTTGTTTCATGTCAACCCTTCTCCCTCCTATAGATGGGAAACCTTTCTCCAAGTACAAGTAGTGAACCCTCATTTTAGT
This sequence comes from Cornus kousa, assembly GCA_025631255.1. Lineage (NCBI taxonomy): Eukaryota > Viridiplantae > Streptophyta > Magnoliopsida > Cornales > Cornaceae > Cornus > Cornus kousa. The sequence goes on from JAOTQH010229679.1 coordinate 5,374, forward strand.
CTTCGTAGTGTCTTCGCTTCATTCTTTTCTTAGCTCCTGTTACAAGGGTCCTATCCATCGCGACCTACCCTTAATAGGGTGGATGGTACTGACGCCGAACACCAATCGCCCTGATATGCTATCAAAGGAAGGATGAAATCCCGCCAGAGTAAGAGCATTTCCTAATAGAGCTAGGCATACCATAAATAGGTGGCAGCTGCTGCATTAGCTTGATGATAAAAGGTGAAATAGTGTAATGATTTGGATAGATGCGGAAGGGCGAGTACCTACCCTAAGGTTCTGTATGTGGGGGAGTGGGAAACAACCAGTGGAATTGATTCATGAAACTAAGAACAGTAGCATCAAACATCAAACAGACTTCCCTTCTCATGATATTAGGGCAGAGACAGCTGTGGATAGCAAACAACTCCACAGAATCCTGCCACAGAAACAGAGGCTTGTGGCAGGGATCGAACCCCAAAATTGCTTAAGACCTGGGCAGCAACTTCATGTGAAATTGACAGGAGTCGTTACCCGGCGACGTAGAAGCAAAGCACTAGCAAAGGGGCCTTATAGCCCTTAACCTCCCCCGAAACCTCTTCCCCAGTTCATGGATTGGTTTCACCTTCCCCTACGAACAGTTATTTACCCACAGGGCCTGTTAGAGCTATACCCCCAACAACAACAACACTCGTGAGAAGCTAGCTAGATGTTTGATTCGGAAAGAATGACTTATATAGGATCACTCACTGCCTAGCTAAATGAAAGCCTTTGCTAGCAGCACTTCAGGAAAGAGATGAACAAGCGAATCAAATGTTGTCTCCCCACTTCTTTCGTCACCTGGTCAAGTTGAATGGGCGAAAGGCTTACAAAAAGAGTAGAGGGATCTGGCACATTGATCTTTCTCATTACCCTATTCTTTGTTCATAGATTCCATCTGTCCTGCGCCAGGCTAGGTATATGAGTCTGCTGAAGCCCCAAAACAAAGGCGAAGCTGCCCCTCAAATCGGTAAAATGGTTCTTTCATCCATGCGCACTCAAAAGCTGACTATCCAAGTTGCTGAAAGGAAAGTGGTGGTCGTCGAGCTAAGCCTCCCACAACATAGCCAACCAAGTATCTAGTTCGAGGGGTTTGTATGCCGCGCGGATACAATAGCGTCAATTCTTTCATTTCCACTCTTAAATTACGCTACTTCCTTCGTCATAATTGATTATTCTTTGCATCCTAATTTGAGGATCGCGAGTTAGCATTTGCGAAAGTGATCCTTGCAAGGAGGACCCATTTCCAAGGAAAGAATCATTAGTGGGGATACCTTCTTTTTTATTTCGAAGAGTACTATACATCGGTGTAAACGATGGAATTGGATCTGACGGTCCCGAGACAGAACATCAGAAAGACTTTGAAGAGCTATCTCAAAGACTACCTAACCAAATATGCCTGCCTGCTTGCTTCATTTATGTCATTCAAATGAAGAATTTGAAGAATGAAAAGAACCGATGTTACTTGGCTTAGGGAACCCCTGGCTCCAGAGGGGAGGGAATAATCGACTCGTTGAATTTATTTGAGAATGGGTGTAGATGTGTGATCTGCCCAGCCCAAGTTATATAATATACACCACCTATCTACAGCTGTTTTAAGGCCAATAACCATCTACTTCTAAACCAATCCCGGTACGCTCTCTCGGATCCCGTGAGTCAATAAGGATGACCAGCACGGGAAAGAAGTGATACTTCCCCCATAGTCTCTGTCAACACACTGAAGGTTCCAAGTTCACCCCCCCAATTCTTGGCTTTCTCCTCTTTTTCCTGAAGTTATCATGATGTGTCTGAAGGCATGACCTCCCTAACTATATCTGCCGTCTCGCTGCTATCCTCATGCAAGATCCACCTACGTAGGAGTCTTTTCTCAATTTCTTCCCTGTCTCCTCTCTCTATAAGGGGATTTCGCCTAAGAAAGGCATTGGAAGTTGGAGAGAAAGGTAGTAGTGATGTTTACTAGATGAAGGACCCATTGCATGCAACGATGATCAAGGTTTGCCATTTATAGGAGGGAGAAGGGTTGACATGAAATGGGAATCTTACTAGTCCACTCTCGCATCAGCTGTTTCAGGAAAGCAAAGGTTCACTTCTAGAATTCTGATTTGACTGAGCCTTGATTCATTCTTTAGGGGATGAAGAGAGACTGCTTCCCTTAGCATTGATCACACAACCAAGCCAACAAGGGATCCTTATTCCTTGCAGAAGGCAAGGTAAGGTCAAACCCTTGGCTGGGTAATTCCATATATAGTCTGAGTCTTTTCATCTTCTTTGTCTTCCTTTTCTTGTTGTGGCGAGGTCCTGCCTCTTCGCCCAAGGGCATCAAGGTCAACAAGGCTTCGTAGTCTACTTTCTAAATAAGCTGTGTAACCCGCATTTCTACAGGATATAAGTCAGCGAAAGAGTTCCCTCATTGAGATCCGGCTTGTCTGTATCAAAAGTCAGATCGCATTTCTACACCCAGCTTTAGGTTATTGACTGCAATCCTTGTAAGCTCAAAACATTCTGTTCTGTCATCGTACTAAACCCCATTCACCCATGCTCATAGGGATAATAGTCACCTTCCGCATTAGTCAATTGCCTAAGGTTCCCGCTCATCGGCTACCCCCTTGGGTTTCTGTTCTTTCTTTACTGATGGGAACTGATTCATGAAATCGTGCTTAAAACAACCGATGAAAGATAGATAGGGGAATCCATCAACAAGGGGAGAGAACATGCCTTAAAGCTCGCTACAAGGGGCATAGAATCTCTTTTGCTTAAAGCGCTACGAGTGAAATGAAACTCATCCTGTAAGTGAAAAGCAAGGAAGAAAGATGAAGAATCTTGATTCTTGCACAGCCAGGACACGTGCAATACAAAAGGAACTTGCATTGACAGAGGTTCAAGTAAGATGAAGACTGAATGCTTGGGGATAATGGGAGAAACAGAAAAGAAAGAATGAATTGAAGACTCTGGGAATGGCGTTGATCCTTTCACTGTTTACAGCTCATCCAGCAGGCACACCCCTTGAGGACACATAAGTGAGTTGGGTTTCGCCCTGATTGGGACACCACACAAGGTAAAGTACTTTAGCATCTGGCTATCTGAGCCAGAAGAAAACTCTTCTTTTACGTATGAAAAAGAACTCTCAACTGGAATATTGGGTGAATAACTGGTGGAAAACGAGACACTCTGATGGTCGGATTTTTCGTGGTGCTCACAGATTTTGAGGGAAAGGCAAGTGTTAGATCTTTGCTATGGGCAAGTCTAAAAGTAGGGAAGGCCGGTGCTGTGATGAGATCTGTCCTTTTAAAAAAGAAGTCGGCCAAGCCAGTACAACTCTCCTCCCGATCGTTTGCTTGACTGCCTTTCCATTCCTTCAAGGCAGGATCCCTCTTCATCCGAGCGAGGAACTGACAGCTGCAAGCTCAACATGGGGGCTATACATGCGCCTGCCCAGCCCTTAAAGGGAAGAAAATCCGCCAGTTCTGTGTTGGAGGTCGGAAGTGAAGATCCAAATCAAACGGAAAGGCTTGTGGATGTGTCTGCTGGCATGGGTGTGTGCCTGTGGCCGCTTCTGTAGAAGGGTAAAGTGAAACTCTTCAGGTCTAGTTCAATTGGTAAGTCAAGTAAGTGCTTACTCGGACTCTTCTGGTCACTAAACCTTCTCTCTTTCTGTAGCTCTGGAAAACCACCATCACTAACATCATCGGCGTATGGGGCAAAGTCCATTATCTTAGATTATCCGTAGAATAAGAAAGCAGTTTGAAAGTTTGAGGAGCTTCAATTTGCTGCACGGCCAAAACCCTTTTCGCTCTAGATGGTGATGAAGTTCTTCAAAAACCGGTCCTGTAAAATAAAAAGGAGCAAGCCGTGCAAGGCCATTAGTACTATAGCTATGATATTAGTAGGATATATAACGCTGACTGAAAAGAAGCTTTCCTTCATGTAGCCATTCCTCTCCTTTTGGTCAAGAATGCACTCTCTTTGTGATCCGTGTACGGACCTCTCAACTCACTGGACGCTCGATTCAATACAGGCAAGGGGTATCTAACTATCTTGTATAGGAAAAGGGATCGTAATGAATTGATTTGCTGTACCAGCTATCAAGGCTGACTCTGCTAGGCTGGATTGAGTCCTTAGAGTTGACCCACGCCTACTCATCATAAGACATAAAATGCTCCTACTCATATGGAGCGGTTGAACAACAAAACCTAGAATCTCTAACTCATTCCTATTCTTTCTTCTATTTCCTATCTGAGGTGTTGAAAATCAATCCATAAGGGATGCAGGGGAAGAGGAAGTGCCTAGAGGCACAACACAAACCTTGACGAAAGCCTTCCCTTCACTACTGCATCCACTTTCTTAAACAGCAAGGATGGGAGGAGAGGAATGAAAATTCGGCAAAGAAGACTTTGATCCTGGCTTAGAGTGAAGTGAAGAGGTGTCAACTCCGCCGGTATTATTGTTATTTGTAGCAATGTCTTAGGCAACTCTACCCGTAAGTCGAAATGACTGAACCGAGCCGAACCATCCCCCGAATGATAGCACAACCGATCCGCTTCCCTCCGCCAGCTAGGTCTTTTTTTGTCAAATTGTCAACTGCAAAAGAAATTGACTTGACTAAGCAATATGAATTAGACTATACAAACAATGTATTGATAGACTGAAACTGACTCATCCTAAGTTCGAAGCGGATAGACTCATTTTGCCTAAAGAAAGGTTTGCTTTGTCAACATCTCTTCTTGAATGGTGGTTCTAAAGGCATCCATGAATTAGAAATGAAAACACTCAGTTTGGCTAGGTTCTTGTATGTGACTCTCCTCTTGTAACAAGATCCGTTCCAAAGACAATGTGAAGTCAGTGTTCCGTGTCCCTTAGTATCAGATCCAACTCTTCACCCAGAAACCATCAACAACTATTCTTCCATTTCTTATAGGCGAAACGAAGTAACATGATAGATTTGAGTTTCTAAGATTGGGCTTTCTCTTTGTATGGTAGTCCTTGTCCCCTTCTAGTTAGAATCTTGTCGCTTTTTTCTCCTGTTATCCCTGTCTACATTCATGAACCAGTCCTCATTCCGCTTCCAGTACTCCCCCCTAGGCATGGATATGGGCCGCACTAATACTTAGTTCGGGAATGCTTTTTAGACTACGCTCTAGAGCGCTCTTTCGGTTATGACCCTTTTACACACAATTGAATGTCCTTTCGTGAAGGGATGAAGGCGCTGTTGAACTACGCCTGGTCGAGAACCGGACAATGGGGGCTGCTTCCTTCAGCCCAAAGTATCCGTATTAGAATTGCATATTCATTTTGATAGCTTGTTTGCAGTGGGAAGCTTGTCAGTTTTCAGATTGTCTCCTTTTTTATGTTGATGGTGATGATGTAGAATTGTTTAGAGAGAGGAACTAAGACTGACTTCGTATTGTCACTGTATTCGGTATTGTCTAGGAGCTCTTCCTCAGCTAGCTTTTCCATTCTTAATTCCAGTGGATGGGTGGAAACCAGGGGTTGATCTTGGCCCGGAGAAAGTCAGGCTAGCAACGCCCAAATAAGCGCTTTCTATCCTCGGGCCACTCCTTCGCACCTGAACAGATAACAAAAATGTGATTTCTTACTTGTAAAGGGGGCTAGGGCAAATGCTTAGAAAATTCACCTAAACGACTTCACAGGGGTAGAACCTGGGGGCAAGGACTCGGGCCTGGACCTCACTTCTTCTATGCTTTTTCGATGGGGATGGGGCGAGTCTTTCATAAGGGACAATAGCAAAAAGATTGATTGACTCGGATAGGTGGTCTGGCCTATGCTGCCTACTGGGAATGTCAAACTCAAATGTTGTGTGTAGAAGAAGGGACAGAACCTTCTACGGGCTATTCCCGATAGGTCGAGAGAATTTGATTGAATGAGGCAGCTCATTCCCTTGCGACCTCAGTGTACTGACTCCTCTGGAGACATCCCTCCTTTCACAAACTATAAATTCAAACCAATAGCAACCTCAACGGGAACTAAATGCACTTATTAATCTATTATAGTGCGCTCTTCTGCCTCAAGCTCCTGCTCAAGCTGGTGACCAGCAGATTACGTACAAATTCTGGCTTCTTTTAACATTGATTACGTGCAAATTGTTGATCCCATTGATTCATACACAGCCTACAAATTGATTACAAACATGACCAGCATTCAATTAAAATTTGTACATGTTTGATTACGCACAAATTGATTACATGTTTACACGTAATCAATGAATCATGTATTTTAAACATGATTACATGTTTAAAATATTATGAATATTGTAAACCAATAGCTTTATGTAATATTATGAATATTGTAATGAAGCTAGATTTTCTAACATGAATTAACATAGTAGTAAATAGTATCATGTGATTATTCATTTTAAGATATGTATTGTGGATTGTAGAATCCTTGTTAAAATGATGCCAAACCATACTTACAGATCTTTAGATTATACACTCTAAATATCTAGTGTGTAAGTTGACTTAGAAAAGGAAACAGGAAGATTCTCATGTTTGTGTGTGTGTGAATATATAACGTGCAAGTATATCATTACTTAATTAGACATAAGAAAAATTATACCGTGTTTTCTGCAGATTTGAGTTGTGGCTTCGTAGTTCTTTTAGTGCTGGCAAGCTCACATTGATCCCGTGTTTGAAATGTGGATAACAAGGCCTTCTCATTCACGTTCGCACTGCGTAATTACTTATCTGTATCGGATATAAGGTTTGCCATGTATTTACTCTTCTTTTTTTTTCTTTTTTTTTTTTTCAACTGCAATGATGACGGTGGAGGATTTTATTTGTTGGTATTGTAACCTATTTATGATTTTTGAACAATTTTGAGTCTAGTTATTGCAGTGGGCAGCTGGATCCTTACAAGATTCTCGGCTTTTGCTGATCTCTTTGCATTAAGTAAATAGAAGGTTCTTCTGTAATTTAAAAGAGCCTAATTTCGTGTACAACATGCATGCAGTTGCTCGACTGCATATAAGCGTGTCCGTGGTGGTGTTTAGAATTCTCTGCCTCAAGAGCATGTACTATACTGTATAGTAATAAGCATCCCAGAGTACAATGCTCAACTGTATTTCATTATTTTAAGTTAATTCAACAGAGTTAAATTCTATATCTCCATTTGTTGTTTTTTACCACCACTTATTTTGCTTATATTGTACACCTTAGTAGATGCCTCAGTAGGACCAACAACAATAAAATCAATGTAATAAAATCTTTCAAATGCACAACATATATGTAGGTCATATTTAAAAGTCAAATCAATGTAATAAAATCTTTCAAGTAAAGAACATTTGTCATGTTCAGGCAAGTGTTAAAGATGCAATTCGGCACTAAGAGATTATTTACAGACCAAATTGATATAAAGAAAGAAGGATATATAGAGGATTAGAAATGCATAAAGTGCAGAGAGTCCAGACTGATGAAGATGGGGATTAATCCAAGTCGTGGCCACGCAGCAAGCACTCTATCCCTTTTGAATTCCAACCTGCCAAATACAATGTGAAACAGTGTTGTAGTATTATTTGAATGTTTCCTAAAAGGACACAAGTAACAAATTGAAGTTAACAATCACACCATATGGTTTTGAAGCTACCCCTCACCCTCACCCTCACCTGCACTGTCACCGTCAACGGCGGCGGTGGCTGCATTTGTGGCGTCGATTGCGGTAGCGGCAGCGGCGGCAGCATTGACTGTGGCTGCGACTGTGGCGGCGGTGGGGGCGACGGCTGCGTTAGCGGCGACGGAGGCTGCGTCAGCTGCTTTGATTGCGGCGGTGATGGCGTCCCTTGCGGCAGTGGCGGCGGCTTCATCGGGGACTGTTGCGACGGCAGCGGCGTCAGCGTTAGCGGCAGGGGCTCTTGCTGCGTTGGTGGCGGTGGTTGATGAGTTAGCGGCGACGGTGGATGAGTCTGCTGTGTTAGTGGTGGCGGCGTTAGTGGTGGGGGCGGCGTCGGCGGCGGGAGCGGCAGCGGTGGTAAAGTAATAATACGCATACACTAGCAGTTGGAGAAAACTTGATAACACACCAAATGAATTTGCAACCTATTTAATTAAACAAGGTTTGTATCAAAATTATACACCAAATCACAGTCAATATACACATTCAATTTAAGTACTAGATTAAACTTTACCATTATGAACTTGTCGCGCTTGTGTTTAGTGAGAGCATAGCCAAACCATGAGCCGCTATTAAACAAACTGGCTATCACTTGTAGGGATGACATGCCATTCAGATTATTTGCCTGAATGACTTGATGCTTTTCAAATACAAAACAAAAAGTCAATAAATACCAAAATTTGTACTGGGCATAAGTACATGATTACTCCAGTGACAGGCAAGAATACCTATCACCTCGGACCTTTTCTCCTTCTGAATAAGCAGTGGTGTGAGAAGAGCTGTAATACCCCGATAATTTAAAGGATTTATTAATTAAAATTAATTACTTTTATTTTATTTTAAATGATTTATTTGATTTAATTTGAATTAATTGCATTTATTTTAAATTTTTAAATGAATTATTCTAGTTAATTGAGTGCTTAGATTTAATTGTCTTATTTTAATTTATATTTCGTGATTGA
>JAOTQH010229688.1:0-13972 GCA_025631255.1 Cornus kousa
CTAACTTGTCTTAACCACCTTATCCATCTTGTCCTTATCCAAAACTCTTTTTTGCCTTTTGTCTTAAGCTTATCCATATGAACAATGTTTTTGGAATAAAACTAACGTAGGCAGTTTATTGACTTAAGACTCCAATTTTAAATAAAAGTCCTATTTTAACAACACGATGTAAATCTTCTCCTCCAATTAACCAACACCATGTGTCACATAAAATTTATTTTGTGGTGCAAACAGCCACGGGCCTGTTGGTAATTATTTAATTAATTTAATTTGATTTCATGAAATGATAATATTTTATATCATTATATTTTGATTTTTAAAATTTAAATTAAAGTGTACATGTCATGCAATTAGATATTTTAAAATCTTGCAAAAGATAGCAAAACATTAATCCAGTAAGCATTCTTTTCAAACCATGTAAAGTCATGGACTTCAGAAATCATGCGAGACTCGAGATTAATAACAAGGTGTGTATTATAAAACAAGTCAAACGGGCCCAAATTTATTTATTTTTTATCCATCAAACAAGTCTCGCAGTCCAAAGAATTAAATTTCTTCACTTTAAAAGGCTACATCCTATCTTTTAGAGATTGAATATAGAAAACAGTTATATTGTGTTTGGAAACACGAAGATAAACTTTAAAGTAATTTTTTTTTATAAATTAAATCAAAGCATCAATTCAATGTTCCCAAACACAATATTAGGGACAATCAAATAAATTAATTTGAATATGATGTAATTTAAAATTGATAAAACATTTAGCCCTAACTTCAATTAATTTGAAAATGATAGTAATTTAAATTCGAACTTGAAACTTAATGCTTCATGGTGTTGGCTCGAGTCTGTTTTAATGGTCTATTTGAACTTCAAAGTTTGATTTTCTAATGAATACTAACTCACCTAAATTGTAATTTTAATACACTTTTGCTGGAGAGTAACTTTAAATATAGTTATTAATAAACACGAATTTAAGTCAATTAGTCATTGGGCATTGGACTGTAGTTGGATATATATGACAAAGTTAAATGGGTCGTGGTAATGATCATTTAGTGGCCCATAAGCCAACAGGCCCAGTAGGCTACAATATGAATAATAACCTAACCTAAAGCTTCTTCATGCGGCGGCGGCTGGAGTTTCTTCCAAGTAATATATACTTTCTCCCCAAGTAATATGTGTATATATATATATATGATAGCAGCCTAACCCAACCCTACGCCAAATACTTCATCTTCATCTCTCTCACACACACATATCTTCTTTGCCTCTCTTTCTCTGTAAAGATGTTGATCCAGAGTCAGCAATGGAGGCTGAAAAAACGGGTGGTTGATATCGACGAGAAAAAACTGGTACCGTTTGATTTTTTTGCGATGATGGTAAAAGTTCACAGACGGAGTTACAATCGTGCGCTTGTGGAGGTAGAGAATTACACAGAGACTGAACAACTATACCCAATTTCAACGGAGTCATTGTGTGATGAAATAGAATTCTCTCAAATCCTCCATCGATTCCTCTCTGACGTGGGAGTCATCAGGTTTGAAGACGATAAAATTGACTCCGTTCTATCTCATTGTCGTGCAATGACTAGTATTGACGCAATAAGATGCAGTACTACTGCTGTGCCCGTTATGGAGATACACATATCCATTCTTACAGAGCCGACACCGATGAGTCAGTTGACGCCGACACCGATGAGTCAGTTGACGCCGACACCTTAGAGACGGTGCTACTTGACGGTGTATAATCTGTTTCCGAGAAGAAGTTCGATTGAATGATTCGATTAACAAACTGCTTTTCGTATGGGATGTTTTCCTATTGTTGATGACAAATTGTAAATTTCTGTTTCTATTTTTGTATCGGATGTTTTTGTTGATGACAAATTGCAATTTCTTGTTTCTATTTTTGTATCGGATGTTTTCCTTTTTTCTTACCTATAAGATTTGTTTTCTATGATGTGCTTGTCTTACTTAAATCTGATTTTGTTTTTTGTTTTTTTTTTTTTTTTTTTGGGGATTATTTCGGTAATCTAATTTGGTCCAGATATCAATCACGGATTGTGCAAGGGCTTTTGTGATTCGAAATCAACCTGATTAAATTCATCATATTTAATTATCAATTTCACATCTTCATCAGATTAATTCTCCTCTCTCTTAATCATTCTGTATAAATTGATCCCCTGTTTTTTAAACATGCAAATCCAAATCCGTTAAAAGACAATTGATTCAAGTAATGATATATTGATATGCAAGTCGAAACATACACCGAATATACAAGCCAAGTTACCTTCATCTACATCCATATGAAATTCATGTTCTATTTCCTTTTCACTAATAAAATGCCCACCTATATCAGAAAATTATTCAAGCTGCTCAAAATTACAACCTAAACAGTTTTGTTTCACCATTAATAAACAAAAATATTTTGCAGCGGTTTTCAGCTCATTTAGGTATTTTTGCATTTCACCATGTCAAATACAGAAGAGATCTTGGTGTGACAGCAATCATTCAGTTAATTTCAAGGAAACATTCCCTCAAGATACTCATCGAAGTTTTCTTCGTCGTCAATCTTCTGACCACCAGCTGAAGTTGAAGTATTTTTTCCTACGAAGGCCAGGTAAAAGACTTGTAAGCTTTTATCATGGATGACCAAATGATAAGACAACTGAAGGAGCAGAGTGACGAATTGTTTCAACCAAACGGGTGCACGACACACTATATTCTGCTTGACTAGGGCAGTATATATCAGCCAAACATTCTACGCTTGTACATCACAATAGCATGATTTTTACCTAACAAATAACCTCCGCCATTCACCAGGCTTTTACACGGCTATATGAAAGATGTGTCGTTCTTGGTAAATTTTCAAGAGACTTCATGCACCATGCACATATAGTATAACAAAAAAGATGACCAAAACAGGAGCCTTCATTCAAATAAATACCAAGTCCTGAAGCCACTGGGTCATTACCCAGATGGTATAACCTCTTCCCTCGAGGAGAAGGGTTCAAGCCCCATGGTAGCCATTCGTTGGGTGTGTGCATGTGTGCGCGCGCGCATTTAACTAACTGGGAAAAAAAATTACCAAGTCCTAAACAATAAGAGATGATTAACCATATCAGTGGCAGTACCAAACCTTTTCTCCTCTCTTTGCTCATCTCATACTCCTCATCTGTATCATCCTTGCTTCTTGACCTTTCCCTGGGAACAGAATGCTAGTCAGTTCTGCAAAATACATGATGTATAAAAAAGAAGGTATATAAGTAGAAAAGACATCGCAATCTGGATGCACCTTTTCCTTTTGAGCACTTCTTTCTCTCGTTTCATTGATTGCTCCTTCTCCTTCCGCCTTTTGTAAAGAAGTTTCTCTGTGCATCTATATGAACATGAGCAATGAAAATAAATATGGAGTATAAGATTATCAGAGGTACTAGTTTTAAAGAACCGAACCAAGAAAACTGCAGTTAATAGAGTCGGGAAATGATCAAGTCAACTAATCCAAGATGTAGAGCACCGCATCAAGTAGCATCCTTGTTAAAATTTCAAATTACATCATGAACTCAGGTTCCTGACAATAACTTATTGCAACATAATAACACCTAACGGTTACATTTAAGTTGGAGCTACACTGCTACGTTTGATTCAAATTACAGGGAGCAAATAATTGTACAAAAATTCAGGAAGCATAGACTCGGTTGTTTCCACAGAAAAAATATGGGGGAATAACAGGAAGCTCACACAATCATCTACTCGCATAAGAAATGGGATGTTCAGGGGGGGGAAAACCAATAAAACAAAAGAAAAGAAAGAAAAAATGGGGCAGAAAATTGATCAATCAAACTAACCAATTGATAGATCATTTGTATAGTAGAAGAGGGGAGAGGGAATATTATCCCTCCCTAAGAATTTTTAACAAGAAGCTTTCAAAGCCACACAACATAATGGGTAGACTAGAAATCACAAGACTCCAAATTGAGAAAATAAATTTAACAATCAATCAATCAGTTATAGAATCAGAAATACTTTAAATGAACAATAGGGGTATCCAAGAGCAGAGAGAAGAACTTTGCCCCCATCCCTGCACCCCTCTTCACCATCTATTACTAGTTCCATACCTTCAATGTAGCCCAAGGTCCTTCTAAATTATCAGCTATATCCCCAAATCTAGTATAAAAATTCCACACTCAAGCTCATTGGCTCATTGCCAAATCCATTAATTATATAAACCATTTCTTCAAATTAAACTTGGGCCAGAAATTATTGTATAATTTTGCAAAGTCCGAAATTAGGTTTGTAGGCAACTAAGATACTAGAATAGAATTTCATTCAGTAACTAGTAAGGTGCTACCAAAAATGTCGAACCCTCCAAGTATGCTCCCAATGAGAATACAAATGGGGTGACATGCCATGATGTAAAAGTACACTGGAAAAGAAAATCCCAGGTTGACAAATCATGGTTATAAATAGCACCAAGTGAACAACACCAGTGAGGGACCCAAAATTCTTCAAAATACAAGAACAATGCTCCCATTGCAACTGCACCTAACGACTTTATATAACAAAAGGAAATAGTTGGGATAGCAAAGATAGAAAAACATATTCTTGGTAAAAATCCACATACCTCTCACACGCAACCAGTTTCACCAAGGCCTGTTTGTTTTCCCCAGCTTCAACATAAGAAAAGTTCACCTGCAAGATAATGGATAAATATATGAGATACAAAACTTTTTATTTATTTATTTATTTTATAAGTAATATGAGATACAAAACTAGGGTTTACTAAACCCAAAAGATTCTTAGAAGTCATAAGGTCCCTTATTATTTCTTTTTCAAATTAAGTTTCAAAATTATGCATGTCATGATATGCTCATTGTCATTGAAGAGTCAAAATCAAAAGGAACTCTTGCTTTTAAGAGTTCCTTTCGTTTTGCCAATGGTCTGATCGCAACAATGTAGCATTTGACAAGGCTTCAATTGCAAAGCCTTGGGCTTGAAGATGATTCTATTTGAATTTTAACACTCTCTTCCAGTTTACCCCTACTTTATTACCAAGTACATGAACCCAGCATGCATATAAGTTGACATCCAATGAGCAACATTGAACAAATGATAATATTGATATAATGCAAATTTTCATTTTAATAAAATGCTTGTACCTGGGAAGATGTAAAGGATAATGCAAGTTATCACTTATTTGATTACCATTGAAACAGTAGTAAAATGAAGGTGGGAGGAAAAGCGAAGGCTGAACTTTTGATTTTACATGTTCAATACACTTCACTTTTTCCTTACAACCATTTCCGACTTACCAAAAGAAGTTTCCAGCCACTAATTTGAAAATTACTTCATGATATTTAGGCAGAAAAGAATTGGTAGGGTAAAAGCATATTTCATTTTTCTTTTTCCTTTGTTTCTTTCCTTCTCCTTCAAAAAATTACAATCCAAACCGAGTCTCTAGATAAAAGACAAACCAATAAGAAGATAAATAGTAGAAGCACATGCCTCATAGCTTCCAAGTCCATTTTTCTCATTGCAATGCTTGTTACCGCATAAGAACTGCCCTGACTAACAAAAAATGACAAGTCAATTCTAATTCCTACTGTCATTAATAACTAAAAAGGATCTGAAAGACTGCAAAGAATATATTAAATATACAAAATATTACAGTAATGAAGTGGCAAGTCAAGATGGGCAAATTCCAAATGTCATTTCTCTTTTGGACACAAAAACACTCCAAAAAACTTCTCAGTTTCACATATCAGATATTTTAACACTTCCCCATACATGATCATCCAGAAATCAAAATCCTAAAATTAGTTGATCTCATTGAATAAGAACAAACTAAAAAGGTTAGGAGACCAATAATTTGAAGCAACCACAAAATTATTTTTTAATTTTGATCATTTGAAAGAAATGAATATTGAGCATATAAAAGTCTTTAAGTAAATTGCAATTTACTTTGACACGTCTCAAAACGGATCAGGCCAATTTCTTAAAATATAATAGAAATAACAAAAATTAAAAAGGCTCTAAGATGCTTTGGAATTATAAATTCGCATACATGGCTATAAATTTATTTATTTTAATAAAGGCAGACCTACTTTTTGATTTATATCCAAATACAGTAAGAGATTAGATGAATAGACTGTTCATTAGGTAGCATGAACACTTCTATAAAAGAACCTTGTCAGAGTTGGACTCCAAGATAATACATTAATACTATGAATATCAAACCAAAAAATGTTTTACAATGTCTTGGGGAAATTGCAATAATTAGTAATTAGTATACATACGGTATGTAAGTGGATATATTAAGGTACTAGGAGCCATTGTCTGGTCCTGCGATAAAGCTTAAATTGCCAAGCGAGCATGGGTTCAAGTGCAAAAAAGGGTCCAAGGTAATGTTAATATGCATATGATTACATAACAGAAGACTAACATGGTTTTGAGCTCAAATAAGAAAAATGCGCCAAAGAAATTATAACATAAAACAAAAAAACAAAAATTCATTGACACCCAAATTTTATCACAATATTCTACATAGAGGCTCTAACATAATCCAATTCCAATAAGGTTAGAAACATAAAATTGTGGAGAGTGTGACATTATTATCACAAATTAAAAAGACCATGAAGATATTCAAATTGTTCAATTTAGATCATCCCTAAAGTAAGAATTCCTAAACAAAAAACTTAACATCCCAGGAAAATATTTTATAACAAATTAAGAAAGAGCATGAAATTATTTGACTTGTTCAAGTAATAGCAAGCAATTGAGACACTAAAATATAATCCAAACCATCCCTAAAGTGATAGTTCTATAACATATTAAAGAATTAATAATTAAATACATGCTGGAAAAAAATAGGAAAAGATATCACTTGTCATTTTGACCAAGACTAACATGCTTGCCAAGGGGGACACCATCACCTTGAATGATCATTCAAGAAACTCTACGTTACATTACGCCTTCTTCCTTTCTTTTTATAATCCCCTTTTTTTCAAGAGTACATTTTCATTTTTCTTCTTTGACATTCCTTCCTTGTCAAATTTGTCTATTATATTCACCCACTGTATTAATGAATAAGGGCTGACCCCATTCATATGGGACAAAGGCAAAGATGATGATGATGATGTATTGATGAATAAGCTAAGCCCATTGCATTCAAAGAAAAACTTGTTTCGTGATTTCAAGTTTATGACAAGACAGTATTTGATAAGACTGCAACTTGTTTTTTATACTGAATGCAACAAATCAACTATCCTTGAATTCCCATCATGTTTATACGATTAATTTCCTTTGAGGATAGAGTCAAGTGGCCTACTTTGTAAACAAAGTGTGACTTGCTACATAAGCCAAAAATAAGTAAGCTCCTAAAAACAAAATGCATAATTAATGGTTTTGGAGCCTCCTGGTTGAATATTCCAAAACTCTGATTCAAAAATAAAAGGTGCAAGTTCTCAGCCTCTGATTTGTGTTTACTGGACCCACAATCTATTGCAGTCATCAGACACAATCAGGGCAACATCATATTGAATCTAATGAGAGCATAATGCATTGTGCACTCTTCCTGAGTAATAATAAATTCAAAAACAGTGTATACAAGTAAACAAGTTAGATTCTGAGAATCTCACTGAACACAAGAGTCATAGACAAAAATGTATACTCATAGGAAAATCATATGTAAAACAAATGAATTATAGATGTTCATTCATTTTAGATTCTCGAATTACATTCTATTATGAAGGTAATCTACGTATTATGTGGTGAGATAAAGACAACAGAATATCGAATACAGAGCAATCAATGATAAGATAGAAACTTCTATGCCAATTTACAAATGCTGATCAACAAAAGAACCCAAGTTAGATGTCAAATGCCAGGCTACATTAATTGGTGTTCAAAAAAAGAATATAAAACATATAGAGTGCAAGATAACGATTTTCCAAAGAGAGAGAAAAAGAATGTTTCAAAATACTAAATAAGAAAAAATAAATAAAAGCCACTAAAGTGTATAACGTTACCTTTCCCAGATACGACTTCTTTTTCAGTCCTCCACCTCAGTCCAACCTGACAGAAAGAAACTTGAGATTCAGAATAAGATTTAGGATTAATATGAAGACAATTAATAATGTAAGGCAATATATTCAGACATAAATACTTTTATTTCTCAACAAATCCTTCACAGCATAACTATGAATGTCGCACGGTTAAAAGATATTTGATTATGGGCGTTTAAATGGGTCAGATGGATTAATTTAATCCTTTCCAGCGTGCAAAGAATTCATCAGTATGCTATGTTGATTCCGTCTATATTAAATATCAATTGGTTGGTGGACCCATGACAATCAAGAAGTTCCTTTTTTCCAAAGAGACCATAGTAGTATTTAGTCTTTATTTCCTGCAAGTCTGCGGCTGGACAGATTTGTTTATATTTTAAGTTTCAAAATTGTTGAACAAATGTCCTATTAGTGGTCTATCGGCTGTATTTCAAATCAATTTATGTTATTGGTCGAAAATATATTTCTAACCTCTCTGTGACTAATGATCATGAACAGTTCCTGTAGGTTGAGCGCCTTTTTCAAGGAAGTATAGAATAGCTTTTTTATATGGAGTTCTAAGAGGGAAGAGGTAATGTTATCCAAAATACCATGAATGTAATCACTAATTAGTAATTTGGGAATTAGGGCTGGATGAGTGCTAATTTTTAGAACTTTAAATTGTTTTTCTATTAATCAGTAGTAATGTGTTTTAAAATGCACTGGAACCCCTTTTTTATATAAAAATAAAAATTGCATACACACTGTGTCCCGAAAGTATCCTTAACACGTTATCTTCGTGTCCAATAAAAAAAAAATACGCTCAAACTTCTGGACACTCAAAATAGTCGTGTCAGCGACGTGTCCAGCCATGTCCCACGCATGTCTGTGTCAGATACGTGCCAGACACAGCCACACCATCCCCTAGAAGAGAGTCTGCGCTTTCTTTGGTGGAGAAAGCTACCGCACTTAAGAAACCAGGTTCAAGTTCAAGAGCAGCTGCATTTTTGCTATTTCTACCCAAAATATCCCTCACAGTATACTCATTAACAAGATCACATTGAATAAAGACCTTTCTTTTTGCCTTTGTACATATTGTGTCTACATGGTTGCAGCCCCTTATAGATGCTTTCTAATGTGACTTTTGTTCATAAAATAATAATAATAATAATTAAATCTAAAAGGAAGAGCAATATCTATGTTTAACTCTTAAAAAGTGATTACTTAGTAAGCTATTTTTCTAGAAAATAAGATGTGTCTAATTTTATTTCTTTAGTGTTCATTTTACTTTTCCTATCAGATTATTTTCTTTAAAAAAGAAAATAAAATAAAACCAAGGGGAAAGAGCAACACCAATGAGTAGTAAAGAGAATAAACTATGTTAAACATTATATTTAAATATATATATATACCACAAGATGATATATCATTCTTAAGTGACGTAATCTACCACATAAAGCTCCTTTAGTAATGGCAGCATTGCACATTAAAATTCTTTACGTAAGGCTGGCTTACATCCCAAAAAAAAAAAAGATACATCAATATATAATAAAAAAGAAAAATTTGTACATGCATGCATGTATATGTATGAGTATACATCTGCATCAATTTATGTATCTAAAGTATCTAAACTCTAAAGTCAAATTTATCATAGAAATATCATTTTTTTTTTTTTCATTTTTCCATGACATTAGAGAATGGGTTCTTAGTCGCTTGTTTGTAAAGAAAAGGAAAGCATAGAATAGAAATCTATATATCATCTAGTACCACATACCTTGCCAGTTTTGTACTGTGACATATCAGCAATGCAGTATCTTCAAAAGGTTTAAGGAAATGAACAATAAATCTATTAAAAACTTGGTTAGCAGAAATCCCCCCCACACAAATGCACAGACATACGCTATACACACACACACACACACAAGGAGCTTACAAGACATCAATATATGTAGATTGTAGACTATCGATCACCCATCATTTCTGTAAAGCAAAGATAGCAATGGATATATTGACAATTTCTCAGAAGGCAAAAATAAAAAAATAAAGTTACACTTGTGTTCTCCATTTTGTTCCACCACTCCTTCCCAATGGGCTTACAAAGAAAAAGAAAAAAACAGAGAGAGAAGGATGAAAGGATAAAAAAGGAGCAAAAAGGAAAACCTCAGAATAGAAATACAGCGAGAAAAAACAGTGAGAGAGAGAGAGTCCAAATTTCTCCTCGACGTGAAGGGAGTAACTAGACCAGTTTTTGAAACATTGTTGTAGCCCTGCCTAAAGAAGAAAATCTGTAACAAAATTATGCTTTAAGCATGAAAATCAGCCATCAAATGAGACTCTAAGCTCATTGTCAAAATGTCTGAGCAATGACTTCTTCGCCCCATTAAGGACTGATAATATCACTCTGATTGTAAGAAGAAAATTAAGGATATAACCATTTAGAAAAGACCACCAAATTTTCAGGGAAGGAAACGAAGCTGAATGCATCCTTGTTAATTTATTCATCCTAAATTCTATAAGCAAAAAAATCAGCTACTAGAGACTCAATGTCAATTATAGTTTTAAACATGCTATATTACTTACTTACATTATTACATATATGATAATCAAAATTTCAATGCTTGAAATCTATGTTGAGATAATAAGGAGATTGCATTGTGCATATCTCTTCAATCAAATATGTTATCCATTCTTTAAACAGTCACAACTTAAAAGGTAAAATCCATTCAAAATCAGTATGAATGTCAATCAGTCAAAACAATTTATTCATCCATTATTTTAGAATTAAAAATAATTTGAAGGATGTAAGATAGCATCTCTTATAAAGGATACTCTTTGAAAAGCTTGTCATAGTAACGCTTCACAAGCCTTTGTTCCCAAGACCGGTCCATGTCATCTTCCTCAGAACGTATAAACCTTCAAGAAACAACAAAAAAATCAAATTACAAAAAGTCACCAAGTAATAATAATAACAAAAAGAACTAATTTTTTATTAGTATAATAAGCAAAAGAACAACATAAGAAAATGGAGCTATTGGGATATATGTGATAAAAGAATAACATACAGGCTAAAAGGAAAATTCTATACGACCGTTATTAGACCATCTATGTTGTATGGAGCAAAATGTTGGGCCCCAAAAAAGAAACAAGAACAATGCCTTGTAGCAAAAATGAGACCGTTAAGATGGATGAGTGGACTGACTAGAAGAGATAGGGTCACTAATGAAAGTGTGAGAGAAAAATTAGGTGTAGAACCCATTGGTGAGAATATTAGAGAGAGTAGAATTAGATAGTTTGTACACATACATCAAAGACCCAGAGATGCAACACGTGTGCATACCATGCATAAATTTAAAATACCTCAAAATGACATAAATTATCAAATAAATCAAAATACTTAACAGCTCCTACATTGAAATGAACTAATTTTCTAAATTTCTCCCTTCAATAAATTTATTTTTTCAAGCCTCTGACTGCATCATGTTGTCTCTCATCCCTTGTCACTAATCTCTCCTCAGTTTCTCTCTCCTCTTGGAATTCTTCTCCCCCTCTCGTTCTCTCTCTGTCTCTCTCTTCTCCAATTTTAGATAACTCTAGTGGAAGTTGCATTTCAATTTCAAGCCTTTACAGAACTAGTGTAAACAACCTCCATGTCACGTGCCCACGACACAATTTTCTTGTCCCTCATCCAGCAATCCATGAATAACCCAATAGAATTTTTAGTAATCAACTGCATTGACTAAAATCCTGAAGTAGGCATATTAAATGAGAGGCTAAACATTCTAAAATATAGCCCCCCCCCCCCCCAATTTTAGATGACTCTAGTGGAAGATACAGTTCAAGCCTTTACAGAACTAGTGTAAACAACTTTATTGTCCCTCATCAAGCGCCCATGAATAACCCAATAGATTGTCTAGTAATCAACTGCATTGACTAAAACCCTGAAGTAGACATATTAAATGAGGCTAAACATTCTCAAATATTGCTTCCACTCTAGCTGCTCTCTTGGGGGTGGGGTAGGTGGGCCAAACCTTGATTTGGTGTGAACAATAAAGAAAATGCAAGCATAATCCAGCAAAATTCTCTTGGCTTAACCTTATTTATGAAGGAGGACCAACCAAGAACCAGGCAAAAAAAGACAAGGAAAGGAGGGGGCCCGAATTGAAGTGGAGAACCTAAAAGCATCAGACACAATTCATACAGAGACTAGATGAACCCAGCCAACGATAATCATGCATGAACTGCAAAATATGGAGTAAGCAAGAGCCACAAAACGAGCATACCGGTATCCTTCTCTGAGTGTGTCTTGATCGGTTTTAGCCGGCAACTTTTCTTGTGTAGATCCTTCTTTTCCATAAAAACCAACTGTAAGTGAAACATAGAATTGGCAAAAGAATCCATTAGTCCAAAAGCAAAAAAGTATGAATTGGCACAAATGAACAACCACATCAAAGTTTCAGAGTACAAGTAAATGTATGAACAATTGTAGCCCCCTTCCTTCTTTTGGGGAGGGGACTGTTCATCATTCATTTGCTTTAGGACCCAGGATCAGACAAATAAATGGCTCGCTATTTGCACGCTTCCTGTGTGTCCAATTTAAAATATTTTACACATTTTTATGAATTAATCCATAAAAGTATTTTCTAAAGCTTTTAATAAGGATCTGTCAATTTTGAATCTTACAGAATAACATACGGGAAATAATATTGACAATAACAAATGAAGAAGCAAACTATTTAGAGAGAAGCAGCCAAAATCTGAACTCCAATGACATACATCTAGTCTAGACAAACTCTTATTAATATTCAATTGAAAGAGTAGAACTGAGTATGTAAACAGAAATACTCAATCAACTAAAAAAGGCAATACCTCACTTTTAACAAACATATCAGTGCATTATAATATAATGTAGGATGATTGTCATCTCCGTGTCGTAGAACTTCTCTTTCTAGTACTTCATGTCTTCAGCTTCTAAAAATTACACTATAAGGGGAAAAATGTTAAATGTTACTCATTGTTTGCAAATTAAGTTTAAGAGAAAAGGAGAAGGAACTTGATTTGTCTTCCCACTCTAATCCCTTATAACCTGAATCTAGGAACGTGACATGTTAGTTGGTTGCATTAACATCAAAACAGATATAGGTTTCAAAGATATAATTGTTATGGTTTATGCACAATATATAAATTACTTGTTGGTTGCCTTTCATCAACATTCGTATTTCGTAGTGACATATTTGTTGTAAATAGAATATTATGATTTCTTTATTTTTTTCAATTCTTCGAACGGTTTTGTTCTCTTGAGTAATTGACCGACTTGAAGTAGCTTAGGGTGTCAATATGCATTTCCGAGCAAGTATTGCGTTTGCCTCACTTGTGCTGCTAGAAAAACTTCTTGGTAAAGTCAAAGAGAATAGGCAGCCAAGCTTTTACAAGATAAAAAAGAAGGAATAGCTTATCGCATGTTTGGTTTAGATAAGATGATAGAAAGAAAAGAAATATAAGGGAGAGGCGCAGGCTCGCATATCCATATAGCAATATTTGACAATCCTCCAAAGTGGGTAGAAATGGAGGAAAAGTATGAGGGAATTGCAACTACTTGGTGTACTCACTTTGTCCTTATTTTCTTGAACAAGTGAATTCTCGTTTCAAAAATTTTTCTCAGATAATAATACATTCATTCCCTTTCTTTTCTTTCTATATCTTTATCAAAGACAGCAAAGTGATTGCAAACATGAAAAAGGTTACCATTATACTTTCCTTTCTTTTTGCTCCTTAATAATCCAAAAACAAGAGGGATTAACACCATTCTCTCTCTTTTTCTTCTCTTCAAATTAGTGATCATTTCCTTTCCCTCCTAGTCATCCAAACATATTGTGTTATGATGATTATCATCCTTTATATGGATTCTTTAGGACATTAAAGGAAGATGTTGAATATAAATT
>JAOTQH010229697.1:0-13971 GCA_025631255.1 Cornus kousa
GACAGTTTATCAATTTTCTAACTAAAAGAGATTTTCCTTTACTTTAAAGAAAGTAAAATTCTAAGCATCTTATGTATTTAAATTAATGAAAAACATAAGATTAAAAATATTTTACTTTGCTAAAATTATAAATCAAGCTTAGATTAATTATAACAATTTCCAACTACCACAAATACATAACAGGAATGGTGAAAGAAACTTAAAATAATTAATCACAATAAGTGAAAATCATAAGCATGTAAACATATAATTGGAAATCAATAAATGGATGATAAAACTTTAATTGGTCTTCCATTATGCTACCAACTTCCTTTCATGTGGGATTCTAGATACATGAATATAATTCATTTGGTTGCTCGGCTGAGATGAGCTGGAGCAAAAAATATATATAACGTTGCTGCTACACAGATTCAATCTCTAGACCACCCTTGGAACAAATACACTTCTTACCACCTTTGCTAGAGTGTCTTTTGATGACTAAAAATATATAACCTTTTTTGCTGTAGCTAGGGTGTTCAAATAATCCATCAATCCGCTAAACCAAATCGATCTGTGCGGTTTGGTTTGGTTTTTTAGTGTCGTGGTCCGGTGATGGATTGAAAAATTAGTAATCTGTAGTAATCGGATCGGTTAACAGATTAGGTGCTGAAAAAATCGAACCAATCCGTGACTGATCCATATAACTAATATACATATATTATATACCATATATAGTATACAGTATATGTAAAATACATTATTGATGTTTTTGTTTTCTTTTATCATTAAGTTTTCAAAAGTTTCGGAACAAAATTAACAATAACAGATTCTATTTTTCCCTTTAAATTCATGCATGACTCAGACGAAAATAGTATTTTGCCTTTAATTTTAGTTTTCTTAGTTGTGTTCTGTCAAGCCTAACCCGTGGGAACCGAACCGAACCGAACAAATCCGTTATTTCACGGATCGGTTTTGTTCGGATTGAAAGTCCCCACGGATCGGTTCAGTTTCTGATTTAGCCAATCTGTGGGGACTGGATTGGTTTGAATTTTATCCAAAACCGATCCGATCCGTGATTGGCCCTAGGTGTAGCCATCTCCCTTCTTTACCATTCTTTTATGGATTTGATCTTTTATCTTAAAGAACCTGAAAATATAAAAACACTCATTAATTAATTAAATAAAATATAACAAGGTATTAACAACTATATTTTTGGGGATAAAAATATGTAAGAATTATCAGCTCATCATTTAGGTCGTCGGAGATGTTATTTGTTTTGATTGGTTCTGGTGCCATTGCAACGATCTGCAATGAGCTGTCCGGATTCGTTATCGAAGGTGGAGATTTGTTAGCATTGGTGGCTGCTTCCTATGGGCGATGATGATGCAAGATTGTGGTTGCTGGTTAGATATAGTGGGTGATTGTTGCAAGGGGTGCGGTGATGAAGGAGAAGGGGATGAAGTCATGGATAGATATTGGCCCCATAATGGGTGTGCACAGGGAGAGCGAAGAAAAATGGGTTAGGTTGGAGAGAGAAAGAGATGAGAGGAGAGTAGAAGACCTCGAAAATGTAAAAAGAAATATTTACAGCAGCCAATGAGCCACTGACGCATCCTGCGACTGTACTTCTGTAGTCGCTCAATTACAAGCGACTGCAGTTAACATTGCTCTAACAGTTCTCAATCCAATCAACGCACCGTTAACGCTGCAGAAGGATCCGTGATCAAGAAATCACCATCATTAATGTGATACCCCTCGGATCCGAGACACGAGTTGATCAGGCCCAGGCCCAAACCCGAGGTAATTGAGAATAATGTCATTGATTCTTGTCTCATATTTGATTAAGATTGGGACAATTTTGGTCCTATAAGTTTGGATGTTGGTACCATCTAATAGCTTAAATTTTTTAATTAAATTGCTAACATTGGATTATAATAAATAATACGAGAGAGCGAACTCAATTCTTGATCCAAAAATCATCTTTTACTTTGAATAAATAATAAGTATTTATGTTGAATAAATTATTGAAAGAAATAAAAAGAAATGTTATCATTCTATATTTAGAAACCATAAAAGGATCTTCTAAAAAGTCACTAATATTTTATTTTGGATTAAATAAGGATCTGAATACTGAAAAGATTAATGTATCCCTCTATAAATTAATAAAAAAATAGGTGAATTTTTTTAATTAAATGTAAAATAACTAAATTACCCCTCTTTATATATATAATGTAGGATTGTGGGCCAAAAACACCCTTATGGTATGCATATAGAGTATATAACCCCATATACATTATAAATCTCCTTAAGATTCAATTTTAATGCAAACAAGAATTTGAATGAAAAGACTAAAGTATCCCGTTACAATTGAATAAAAAAATAGGTAAATAAACTAATTAAATGTGATAACGGTCTGTGTATACACACACATTAGGATATTATCGAAACAGACAAGAATATTTTTAAAATTTTATATCTTAAAAATGTCAATAAATTTGTATCGGAACAATGTCATCAAGTAATTTGCCATATTTTTTCAAGTTTAACGGAGTTATATACTTAAAATAAAGAATAAGAGTGTTATTTGTCCAAAATGTAAATATTACAAGTGTTTTTCTCACTTCGTAGTATTTTTCAAATTTTATATCTTAGCAATCGTTTCAATTTTTTTTTTTTTTTTTCAAACTTAAGGAATTTATATACACAGTGTAAGCCCTTCTTTGATAATTTTTTTCCTACTTAAAGGAATCATATGCATAAAATAAACAATGGAGATATTATTAATCATAAGGGTGTGTTTCTCACTTTCTAACCCATGTCTTTTATTTTCTCGTTCTTCCAATTCCATCAATCCAACCGAAGCATAAAGATGGGTAAAAAAGAGTGGATGAAATACTTGAGTGGGAAAATGCAAAGGCTTTGAAGCAAATCCACAACAGCAGCCAACCCACCCCCCACTCAAAAGGGCTCTGAGGTGAAGGCGGGGACGGTGACCTTAGACACAGAGAGCGCTGTGCGGCGGTGAGTGAGGGCTGCAGATGAGAATAGATTCGAAATTGTGGGTTAGGAAATTACTGTGTGTATATATATTTAAATAACAGTTCCGTTTGGTCGATTAAAATTTTAAAAAAAGAAAGAATAGTTCCATGTTTTTGGAACCGGATTGAATAGAACCATATCTATCCGATTACCGGTTCAATCCATTTTTGGTGCACCCTACTTGTAAGAGACAGAGAGGCTTTTCAATCGGAGTCGCTGTTCTTCGCCGTGGGTGGATTTCGACGACCCTCTGTTGCCTACACCATCTCTATGCACTCGTAAAGAGTGATACCCTTGTAAGTACATTTTCTTATTATTATTCTTTCCTGTATTTTATTTCTTTCAGAGGAATAGAAAACTCACTTCTTACACTCACTCTGTAAGTTTTAAATATTGATTCCTGATAGAACATAACTCGAACCCTTATGCTGAATTATTTATTTATTTATTTATTTTTTTGAGTTTGTTAGAATTGGATTTTTGCCAAGCCAGCTCTTGGATTTTCATGGGTTTCTAGTATGATTGTGTGAAATGAAGCCACAGAAGGACAAGAGAGGTTTAATTTGTTCATTTCTGAGTCCTGGCATTTGAACTGATGTGCTGTTTCAAACATTAACTTAAATCTGATTTAAATATCAAAAAGCAATTTCTAATTATGTTAAGCCTATTATTGGACACAACTCGTAAAGCAAATGTCATCTCCATTACCAAATGTATTTATTGCTTAATAGAAAAAGAAAAAGAAAAAGAAAAAGAAAAAGAAAAAAGAGATTAATAATACATCATTGCAAGGAAATTTATGTAACAAACAGGAAGTTTTATAGAAGACATAGCAAAGAAACTAAAAATCTGCTCAGGATTGGCTTATGCTTCCTTCTTATCCTTGAGTTTGGGTTGGTGTGGCAAATGCTTATCAGTTTCCTCTATGTTTCTCATGAGGTGAGCAAACATTGATATGGGCAACATTTTGCGGCCTGGCTTGGCATCTTTATAAGCAGAAAGCTGAGTTGTCTCTCTGACAAGAAGTGAGAACTTTGAAGTTGAGGTTGATTGAATATCCCTTGCCTCTTTGATGAAGTGCGCAGGCATGTCTGCTATCTGCAATGCTTGGAGAGAAGTGAGTTCTCCGAGGCCTCTAGGAAGCCTAGTAAAATTGGGACAATAAGCAATGGTTAGCGTTTGAAGCTTCCCCATTGCTCCGTCTTTCATCGCTGTCCATCTTTCGAGTTTTTTACAACGGAGAATTGATAGTTTCTTTAGCTTAAGAAAGGCCCTTGTGCCAAACTGTATCTCCTTTCCATCGTAGGCATTGCACAATGAGAGAAGAACTAGGCTGGGCAAGTGCTGGAG
This sequence comes from Cornus kousa, assembly GCA_025631255.1. Taxonomy (NCBI): domain Eukaryota; kingdom Viridiplantae; phylum Streptophyta; class Magnoliopsida; order Cornales; family Cornaceae; genus Cornus; species Cornus kousa. The sequence goes on from JAOTQH010229697.1 coordinate 4,369, forward strand.
AGCTGAGAGGGGATCTTTCATTAGCACACGGTCCCACAAATACAGATATTTGAGGGATTGAAGCTTCTCAATCCAAGCTAGTAAATTATCAATTGGGCCTCCAATTCTCAGCTTTTCTAGGTTCTCAAGGGGATTGCAGGAAATCATGTCAATATGTTCCTCAGGCGCACATTTTATTGTCAAGGAGCAGAGGAATTTCATATGATCAATGCACTCAAAGAGCGTTACTGAGTGGCAGCTTTTAACCTCACCCACTGATAATTTTTGGAGTTGAGGAAGATGATGTAGTCCCTTTGTGATACCTTCAGTAACTCCAACTCCAGCGAGTGTTTGGAGATCTTTAAAAACCTCAATCGCCACGACTAAGTTCACAACTTCATCACCAAAAGACCCTGCAAGAAGAAGATGCCTCAGCATTTTCAAGCCTTCTAAACCGTTGGGCAAATCCCTGATGAATGTGTCTCTGATGTCTTGAGTCTGTAATCTTTGCAGTTTCTTGAGGGTTGTGGGTAGCTTTTTAAGCTTTGTATCCCTCAACCCCAAATACTGCAACAAACCAAGATCTCCGACTGAATCTGGCAGGTCGTCTCTGGTAAGATGTTGAATTTCCAACACAGAAAGCAGCCTGAAGCTGCTTACTGATGTGATGAAGAGAGGCGGGTGTTTGTATCCCTTGAATAAAAGTAGAGAATACATTCCGCTCAGGTTTAGCTTGTCAACTTCGGTTATGGGAATGCTGCTGCTTTCAGCACTTAAGGAAAGGTGGTGGGGCCTCTCTGGCAGTAGGGCATTCCCCCTTCTGTCAAGCAGAGAACTGCTGAATTTATCTTGTTCAGACCTTTTTAGGGCAAATTCTTGCCGGTCTTAGGACACGACATGTTTCTACCTCTCCATCCAAGCCCACCTGAGCCATTTGAATCATGTTCCTCCGGATGAGCTCTTCCATTTGAAGTCTGGCAGCCTCCTCCGCGGTCATGGTGGCACTTGCTTGCACAAAGCCCTCTGCTATCCACAGCCGCTGCAGTCTCTTACATGGGATCTCAGAATTCAAAGGGAACAATGCAGCATACAAGAAGCAGCTCTTAAGCACCGCATGAAGATCAGAATAGCTTAGAGGTGTGAAGTGAGCCTGTGTAAGCATGTGGCGGACTATGGTCCATTCTTTGGTTTCCATCTGCTTTGTTGAGAGAAGCCCTCCAATAGTAGCAATGGCAAGCGGGATACCCTTGCATATCCCCAAAATTTCTTCTGCTTCTGATTTGACTACAGAAGGCCAAAACGTGGTCTGTTGCAAGCATGCGCGCTTCTGGAGTAGATTGAAAGCATTTTGTGGTGTTAGCCGCGGGATATGAATTGCATATTTGCAATCAGGTAAGTACTGTAAATTTGTTCGGGATGTGAGGAGAATCTTTGCTTGGCAGTCTTGAGGCAAAGCACTCTTTACATATTCCCATTCATCTTTTTTCATAACATCGTCCAACACCAGCAGGAATTTCTTCCCAACCAAGCGGCTGCGGATCATCTCTCAGAGATGCATCGTTCATTGCATCAATATTCCTAGGAGCCATCACGGACATGCTTTTTAGAATCCCTCTCAGCACATCTCGCAATAGGCTTGTGGTTGGACTTTGAAATATAGAGGCCCAAGCATGACAATCGAAATGATGTCTCATGCTCTCATAAACAGCTGCTGCTACGGTGGTCTTGCCAATTCCCCCCACTCCCGTCACACTGATGATCACAGGATCACTTTGCTCTTCCTCGACCATCAACCAACTCTTGAGCTTGCTTACTTCCTCCTGCCGCCCTAAAATTGAAGTCTCAAGAATCATTTGCATGGGCCTTCCTGAATCATGTGCCGGCATTGTAGTAGCAGCAGCTTGCACGAGGGTGATTCTGACAAGATTCATATTTAATGCTTCCCAGACGAGGCTCTCCATTTCCTTGGTCGCCTTCTCTGAGAACTGTCCCAACAGTTCCAACGAGTCCATTCCAAACAGGTGCTTGTGCCAACTGGTGGTAGAGTCGGTAGGACAGGCACGATTAGAAGGAAGAGTCGAATTTCTTACCACTGACACATTATTTTCTGATGATATATGTCTGTGGCTCCGCACTTGATGTGATGAATGAAACCCGTTCCCATTAATAATAGAGTTGGTCTGTTGGTGGCTTCTGGACAAAAACTGCTGAATCTTGGTTGACAAGGAATCCTTGCCCATGATGAGAAAATGCAAAGAAAGAAATTTGCTAAATAGAGAACCAGAAGTATTCTTATCGAACAAATACAAATCATAGGTAACAATTCTTCAACTTCTACAGCCAGAGCCGCAATTTGTGAAACCCACCTTGAGATTTTTTCATAGTTCTTTATCTTTAATTCTTCTCGATTGTTGACATTTCTTCTCCATTCCGTGTCATGGAGATCTCTCTTCCACTCTGCATCACGGAGATAAGGTTTTACCCGCTCGAACACTTTCTTGATCTGCTCTAGGTGGACAGCTATTAGCAAATTGGATTCACGGCTAATACATTCTTTGAATTTGCGGAGGAGGTTACCAACTGGAACAGCCATGCATCTTCCGCTTGTAATTAATGTTTGGAGGCCATTTTTGAAGGTACAAGAAGAATGAATTGATTATGGGTCTTTGTGACAAATCTAGGAATGAACTGGATTGGGGTCACTATGAATTGTTTTTCCTGTGGGATGTATGAAGCTCTCTACAAAACTAGATTGAATGCAAGAGATTGGAAGAAGTTGCTTTTAAGAAGCACTTAGGAAGTGCTTAATCATAAGGAATTCTGTTTGACAAGTGCCTCAAGAGAGATGGCTTTTAAACCTAGCTAAAGAGTGCTTGAGATTCTGAAGAATTGCTTTTAAGAACTTAGAAGTGTGCATGGTCATATAAAGTTCATTCAACAGAAGTTGCTAATTTTGAAACCTTCTTTTGATGCGGACAATTACAAATTCTATAATGCTTACCTTATTAAAATAATAATAAATAAATAAATAAAAATTATAAGTTTTATGTATAATATTGGAAGCTATAAACTTCGTGCAAGTAACTACTGGACCATGAGCTCAGCTGGTGTAACCTCCCCTCCCTCAAAGGAGAGGTGAGAGGGTTGAGTCCCATAGTGGGCATTTGTGGTTGTGTCTTTGAATATTTACCTAATAATATATATATATACACACATAAATAAAAAAAATAAATAAATAAAAATAAAAAACTGTGCAAGTGTAAGAATTTTACTAATTCTAAGTAACAAAATTTCTAACATTTATATTTTGTCAGTTAATCTCTCTCCAGCTCTGTCTGGTATTGAAGGTCAAGTTGTCTTAACCATTTTTTTCTCGCTAGTCTTGTATCTTTATTCTTATACTTGATATTTATTATAAAGTTAACTCTGTTTGACTAAATTTTGAGTAGAATTGAATGTTTCAATGCTGAAGTTTTACCACGTTGAAGAAATCCTTGTTTCTCTTAAATAGTTTTGGGTTAAGATACTGTATCCCAAAAATTCTGCTGTCTTTTTCTATTACAGTCTTCACATTTTTTAGATTTGTTTCAAAAACTTCAGTGAGCTTTTTGAGAGATAATATAATTCAATTTACAAGTGTAAGCTCTTAGAGAAGAACTTGTACTCTTGCAAAAATTAGTCAGCCACATAAACCAGTATCTGCTGAAATTATTAGTCTGGAATAAAACTATCAAAAGTCTTGTGTGGTACTGGTCTCAATAATGCTGAAGAGAAATTCAACTACCATCTCCATGAGCACTCTCCGATTTACCCAATGCCAAAACATGTTACTGAATTGAAACCACCAAGCCTTGCCAGTTATTCCCGAAATGGACCTCTTCATATTCTGAATACTGATTGAATTGATTGAAGTGAAGTCCCTTCATAGTCCATAATCTAAACTTTATCAAGTCCCACTATCTCCTTTTGAATGATTACCACATCTCTAGTTAATTATAAATACTCTATGATTTCTCTTTACATATGAAATATGGTATAACTGGTACTATTTCTTTCAAAAGGTGATCAACAGTAAGAAATGTCAATTCTTCTGGTTCTGTGTTTTGAATAGCCAACTGGTCAATGAGCTGTGTGTGTGTGTGTGTATATATATATATATATTTTTTTTTTTTCTTAACTAAACATGGGGTACATTCCTAACTGTATCCATTCCATTACCTGAGCAGAGTAGCCACCCTTGAATCATTTTAACATATCCCCTCTTGTATGATTTTTTTGGTTTTTTTTTGTGTTGTCGTCAATCACTTGTTCTTGGGTTGAGTTAGTTTATTAGTTCTGTTATGAAAAGGAAGTAATTTTACAACGAACTGGTCCTCTCTTATGTGGTGGATGCATGGACTGTTTTCTGGCAAGATCTGTAAGATAGAATCATGGAAGCACAAAGGAAGGAAACTCAAATATAGTTTGTTCCAACATGCATGAGTTCTTCCATGCATTTTCTGAGTGTTTTTTATGGATGAAAAAATGGGTTCAAGACGTAGTTGAATTTTGAACTTCTCACATTTGTTGGTTATTTTTCTGTCTTTGAATCACTAAGTGATCCTTTTCACATTTGCCAATCAGATTCTTAAGAGTTGACTTGGAAACAGAAGCCAACCAGCTCGGAAATTGCTCGGGGCTTGCAATGAAGTTCATCAATTTTTCTATACCCTTGAGGTGAGAAAATTTCTTAAATTTAAAAGTTGATTAATTAAGCTAGAAGCTTCTGAGAATGCAACTTGATTAGGCTCACAAATAATTGTTTATAAACAAGCTGGCTGGTCACCACACGTTGCAATTCTCTTGCAATTGAAAGAGTCTATTTTGAGTACCATTAAAGGACTGCAATCATTCCCAACATCCCGTTGGAGATAGGTTATCAGTTAGATCTCAAAATTTAATAAAATAATTAATTAAATCACTGAAATTTGTGCTCAATCAATACATTCTAGGAGTTGATGCCCACTTTCTTCAGCTACCGTGATCGTAATATACTAAAAATTACGTCAACTGTAGGATTAACAGATTAAAGAACAAGAATAAAATGGGCAATTTATGAAATGTGTTTGACTAACCAAGAAATAAATTTATAAATAAAGTAATGCTTTATTGTCAACTTCATTCTATGATCTTATTATATCAATTTTTTTTTTTGTTCTTCCCTGGATGTGATCTTAGGTTTGGTTTGTTCTCACCATCTCGTAGTAGTTACTTTCACTTTGAGTATAAATATACACGTCATGGAATATATACGCATTTCCCAACTTCTTGGATTCTACACATATTGTAAAGATTCAGGAGATAGGATCTATGCGTTTGCTATTGCAAGCCCCAAGCTTGTATGATTGAATTTATATACCATGTACTAGTATAATCTTGACATAATTTTTTTATTTAAATGGAAATAATAAGAAGAAGCTAACAAATATATTTAATCATAGCGTAAAGTACTGCATAACAAACAAATTTTTAGAATGATAACGTGATATCAATCATGTACTGCTTTAAGAGTAACTTTAGTTATACTGCATTATGTCATATCTTTCTTAGTATAGAGGGAACATATTTCATAAGCAACCTTGCACTTTTCACAATAAGTTACATTTCAATGTTAAAAAATTTGAGAAAGACATTTGTTTAAGGAATAACTTCTTCCAAGAAATATTTTCAGGAGAGCCTTTCCTTGAGTGAGTGACACAATTATTCTACCAATAAAGAAGAGGCAAATTATGGGCAAATTACTATCAAGTCCTACTTTTTTCATTGAAAGACAGATAAGTCCTAAAACATGTCTTTATGACCAATAAGTCCTACTTTTGTGATTTTTTTCCCATTTGTCTTAAATCACTACATCTTCCATTTATACCCTTACTAAGTAAAAGTAAAATTTTGTAATTATGAAGATATTCAAGAATTGATATATAATCTAATTTTTTTTATATATTCCTGTAAGTTTTATTTACTAATTAATATTGCATTTTGAGTTTAAATAATAATTAATCTAATTTAAATTCGATTCAAAAACTCTTGTCTAGAATACATGATTTTAGTATAAATAAATAAATTATTCGATAAAACAATTAATAAAATCTATTCCTTTCTTTTTATTCCAATATTATGTGTAATTTTGTAAAGGTAAATTTTTGGGTCTAAATTTTATATCTAATGTAGCAAGAGTATATATATATATGTGTGTGTGTGTGTGTGTGTGTGTGTATAAAATTTAGTAAGGGTATAAATGTAAGATTTAGTGATTTAGGAATTAAGTGAAAGAAACTCAAAAGGATGACTTATTGGTCCTAAAGGAAATTTTTTAGGACTTATTTGCATTTAATGAGAAAAGTAGGACTTGTTGGTAATTTTCCTTCATATATATATATATATATATATATATTTTTAATGTATGTGTGCTAGGACCTAATACCTGTGGCTTGTTGATTTATTTGAGAGAGAGGATTCTAATGTGATTCTTATGAATCAGGGTTCTCTCCAGTTCTCTAAATTATCTATTTAACGCAATTTAAAGAAAATGCAACAAATTATATTAATGCTGAAACATCTACACAGCACATTTTCTCTGAAAATGCAACACCAATGCAACGTATTACATTGAGATGCAGCATTGCAACACTACTAAATCAAAAATGCAATACCGTTAGATTGTTGTTACATTCTCATTTAATGTTGTTGCATAGTTTTGCATTCTTGATTTAATTGCACTTGATGAATATCCTTAAGAGTATGTGTTCACGAAATTCAAATCTTTGTTGTCATTTCTTTTATCTTACAGGGATGCATTGTATTGATTGTATGATTTTATCCGATCTCATTAGAAAAATGAGACATTATCCACATATATCGTTGATCTTGTAACAAACAGTATTCAAAAGATAAAAGTAGAAAATTGCGATAGTTATATTTCAAAAACTTCTCTCTCCTGTGCAAGTTTAGGTCCAGTGTGCTTCAATTCTTAACTGAGCAGAGTAGCCACTCTTGAATCACTTTAACACATCACCTCTCATATGGTTTTTTTTTGGTTATTTCTTGTGTCTTTGTCATCAATCACTTCTTGGGTTGAGTTGGTTTATTAGTTCTGTTACGAAATTGAAGTAGTTTTACAACGAACTGGTCCTCTATTATGTGGTGGATACATGGACTGCTTTCTGGCAAGATCTGTAAGATAGAATCATGGAAGCACAAAGGAAGGAAACTCAAATACAGTGTCTTCCAACATGCATGAGTTCTTCCATACATTTTCTGAGTGTTTTTTTATGGATGAAAGAACAAGTTTAAGACGTAGTTGAATTTCGAATTTCTCACATTTATTGGTTATCATTCTGTATTTTAATCACTAAATGATCGTTTTCGCATTTGCCAATCAGATTCTCACGAGTTGACTTGGAAACAGAAGCCAACCAGCTCGGAAACAGCTTGGGGCTTGCAATGAAGGTCATCAATTCTTCTATACCGCTGAGGTGTTAAAATTTCTGTAAGCTCAAAATTTGATTAATTAAGCTAGAAGCTTCTGAGAATGCAACGTGATTAGGCTCACAAATAATTATTTATAAACAAGCTGGCTAATCAAACCCACATTGCAAATCTCTTGCAATTGAAAGAGTCTATTTTAAGTACAATTAAATTACTGCAATCGTTCCCGTTGGAGCTAGGTTTTATCGGTTAGATGTCAAAATTTAATAAAAAGCATAATTAAATCACAGAAATTTGTGTATTTCCCGTTGGAGCTAGGTTTTATCAGTTAGATGTCAAAATTTAATAAAAAAACATAATTAAATCACAGAAATTTGTGTTTGATCAATACATTCTAGGAGCTGATTACTGAATATCCACTTTCTTCAGCTACCACGATTGTGATATACTAAGAATTACTGTCAACTGTAGGATTAACAGATTAAAGAACAAGAATAAAATGGGGAATTTGTGAAAATAAGGTAATGCTTTATTGTCAACTTCATTCTATGATCTTATTTTATGTTTCTTTTTCTTCCCTGGATGTGATCTTAGGTTTGCTCTCACCACCTCGTATTAGTTAATACTTTGACTTTGAGTGTATATATATACACACACACAGGTCGTTGAATATATATGCATTTCCCAACTTCTTGTAAATATTCAAGAAATAGGTACATTTTATATACCTACGAGTTACTATGAGTTACTTGCCGGCCAGAACAACTGAATAAACAGGTTGCTTGTACAATTGAATTTATTATATTATTTACTAGTATAAGCTTGACACAAATATTTTATTATTCAAACATAGCTTAAAGAACTGCACAACAAATTGTTAGAATGATAACTTGATATCCATTTAGTTTCAATCATGTACCGCTTTAAGGCTTTGTTTGTTTCAATGTAAAATATATTTTCTTTTTCAGGTAAAATATATTTTTTATTTTTATTTTTCGGTGTTTGGTAGAGGTTTAGGTCAAGTTTAAGTTTGCATCTTTGTCAAATAACTTGTCAAAAATTAATGAGTAAGGTATAAGGTAATGCTTTATTGTCTACTTCGTTCTATGATCTTATTTTATGTTTCTTTTTATTCTTCCCTGGATGTGATCTTATGTTTTCTCTCACCACCTCGTACTAGTTAATACTTTGACTTTGAGTATATTTACACACACACACACACACACGGGTCATACTTCTTGTAAAGATTCAAGAAATAGGATCTATGCATTTTATATACCTATGATTATGAGTTACTTGCCGGCCAGAACAACTGAATAATAATCAGGTTGCTTTTATAATTGAAATTATTATATTATGTACCTAGTATAAGTGACACAAATATTTTATTATTAAACAAATAAGAATATGAAGCTAACAAAAATATTCAAGCATAGCGTAAAGAACTGCACAACATATTGTTAGAATGAAATAGGATCTATGCATTTTAAGGCTTCATTTCTTTAGAAGGAAAATATTTTACTTTTACGGTAAAATATTTTTATTTTTATTTTTATTTTTTTGTGTTTGGCAAAGGAGAGTTTGAGGTCGAATCCGAATAAAACAAATGGTTGAAAATGAGTAAGTTATTTTTGTTAAATTTTACTCCTTTCGTCCCATAAAAAATGTCACTTTTAGGGAACCGTAACTCTTACAAATTGAATTGACACAATTTCCTAAACACAGACACTTTTTGCGGGATGGAGGGAGTAATACTTTATTTCATTCTTTCAGCAACCAAATATCAAAAAATAATAAAATATTTTACATCCAAACTTAACTTTATTTACAGTCATTTTACTTTAAAATAATTTATTGTGTCTTGCCCAATAACTAGGTGTCACTTTCAGCAAAATTCTACATATGAATTGGGTGATACTCCTCCATAGTAGCATGTACTTTCTCTACTGATGACTTGGCTCGATCCGAAATTGGCAACGATTCTGTGAAAACCCAAATGTTAGAAGGGTATATAGGTAAATGCAAAAATTAGATATCTATGATTTAGTGTCAGGCTGATCCATTGTGACTTGGGATCACTGGTTTGAATCAGGAAACCTCTCTGCATGCGGAGGCAACAATTGTGTGATTTGACCTTCGTGTACATCTGATTTTTCT
>JAOTQH010229717.1:0-13971 GCA_025631255.1 Cornus kousa
GTTGGGGGATGTGATGGCTGGGAGCATGACAACTTGATCAAACACCCAAGTATAGCTGTCTCGGACAGGTTGGACTTCACGAGGCCACAGGCCTACCCTGTATTTGAAAGTTACTAAATTACTAAATTGGTCATGAGGTTTTATTAATTAGGGTCGGTTCGTAAATGACAGACATACCCTTTGCCTAACGTTCGGCCATGCATCTTCCCACTTTTCTACTTAGGCCCAATATGGTCCATTGCCACCGTCCTTGGAAGCAAATGTTCAATTTGAGTGCAAACACTGTTATAAAGTATGAGCTTAAATTTAGTGTTGAAAATGATGTAACCAATTGTTCAATTTGAGTGCGAACACTCTTTTAAAGTGTCAACAAAATTTTATTTTTGAAAATGATGCGGCATGAGTCGACTTTCTTACCTAAATTGGATAAAGTCACTTGACTACTCGGACCAAACAAGATGCATGCAATCATGCCAATTAATATAGAAGATGCTTAACAAGGAAGAAATCTAAAGAAAATGAAATAAAATTTTTAGAGTAATCTCATAAAAAAAAAAAAAAATAGGCCCCAAACATAAAATATTTTTATTGATTTTTTTATTTATTTTTTCAAGTAATGTATATATATATATATAATTTTTTTTTCCAGTGTTTAGCAAAGGTTTAGGTGGAGTTCATCGAGCGGGGCGTGTAAAATAACTTGTCCAAAATTGATGGGTTAGTTATTTTTGTTAAGTTTTAATATTTTTTTTATTCGTAAATATTTTACTACAATTAAACATCAAAAATTAAAAAATATATATTTATTAAAAATATTTTACATCTAAACAAACTATCCTTAATTCAAAAAAGATAATATTTAAGTCCTCCCAATGGAGGATAGCTCATTATCCTAATTGATGTGGCCCAATACAATTTAGATCCATGTCCAAATTTTAAATTTTTTAATAATGGTTATTATCTAACTTCTTACTGGTCAAATCCAAATTTTTTTTTTCTTTCACGGTTTAAATTTTTTAAAATCCCTCTTTTAGTAGGAAGCTCTTCTCTCCCTCCCCCACAAATCTCCTTAAATCTCCATACCCAACTTCAATCTGGTATCCTACTCTACCTTCATCTATCAAACACTCAACTTTTAAAATTTTTAATAATGGTTATTATCCAACTTCTTACTGGTTAAACTCAAATCCAATTTTTTTTTTTCTTCCTTCACAAATTTCCATACCCAACCTCAATTTGAAATCATAGTTTATTTACATCAATCAAACACCCAACTTTTATTCAATATGTAAAACAATATACAAACCAATAGAAACTCATAAGTGACACAAAATTGCACCAATTAGAATTTGTAATATTCACACATTTTTAATCTTTCTTTTTTATATTTTCCACCAATGGGAGAAAGGAAAAAAAAATAAAAAATTCAACTCTTATCAATTGAAGGTGTTGGGAACTTGGGAGGGATGGAAAAGATAAATCTAACTCTGACAAAAAATAAATTTACGAGAAAAGCTAACTCTGACTAAGAAATAAATATACTAGAAAACCTCTATTCAAATATAGGTAAACATCAAATTCATATTCTTTCCCCATTCAACACTTGATATAGTACATTCTTTAAATAAATTTAGTAATTTTTTAATTTGGGTATAGAAACAATAGTATGATTCTGTTTAATCAGTAAGAAAATAGATAATAATTATTTTTAGAAAATTTAAAATTTTAAACATGTGTCTAAATTGTATCGAGTCACGTCAGCTTGGAGGATGAACTTTATTCTCTAAGGAGAGGACCCAAGTATTATCTATCTATTAAAAAATACAATTAAAACAAAGATAAAAATGATGAGGACCCACAACTTAAATTGAACAAAGATCTTATAAAATGGGTATGGAGCATTGAGCACTCAAAATCGTACCATTCCAAATGATACAAGTTGTTTCCATAGCTAGATCAACTTAATAATATAATTAATTTTTACAATATTGATAAAGATGGTTATCATTTCCATATAAATTTATAATGTGCCCTTCTCTCAGTGTCGTCTTTGTTTTGGCAAATTTTTTTTACATAGGCTCTGTTTCAACGTAAAATATTTTACATAGGCTCCGCCAAATATTTTCCTTTTATGGGTACACTATTTTATTTTTATTTTTTAGTGTTTGACAAAGGTATAGATAGAGTCCATTGAGCGGGGAGTGTAAAATAATTGGACAAAAAAATTAATCAATAAGTTAATTTTGTTATATTTTAATTTTTTTATTTATAAATATTTTACGACAACCAAAACACACAAATATATATATATATATATATATATATATATAGAGGAGTGTAAAAAAACCTAGACCACAAGAATTAAAAAACTGTGATAATGGAAAATGGAGACATGTGCTTTAGTGTTTTTCAAAAGCATATAGAACAAAGAAAAAGCCAAAGGTTCTCCATATTTTCAGATTTTTATACCAAATGTTGAGATTATTGAGGCACTTTAGCCCATTCCTTTGAGTTGTTTAAGTCAATAAAAAAAAAGCCTCTAGAAATCAGAATCCACAAAGTTGCACGAAAAGTTGTTTTGTTCCTCAAATAATAATAATAAAAAGAATAAAGTCAAAAGGTAGACTTTTTTTTTTAAATATTCAAAGTATGCGTCTGTTTGCCAATTTTCTTTGGGCCGAAGTAAACCCGAAAGGCAAAGTCCAGCCCACAAGCCGTCATTAAGAAACTTATGATCATGAGGAATATGATGATGATCGTGAGGAATATGATGATGATCGTGAGGAATATGTGCAAGTTTCGTGATAATGGTCATAAATTCTTATAATCCAAATTTTACATTAATAAGTTTATAAAAAGGATTATATAATCACAAATTTATATTAATATATATATATATATATATATCTCTTTCCTAATATTCAAATAAACTTACACATATTCAAAATATTGCTCCTAATATAATTTGAACTCGAAAGAGAGATTTATATATATTCTTTATAGGCTTCACTCGATCAAATTAAACTACTATTTTGAATTTTATTTTTATACCGTATTTTATTTTGATTTTTTAAGCGTGAGATATTTTTAATAATGGTTATATGCCGACATAATTTGTGTATTATTTAGGGTAAATTACATCGTCCCTCCCCCCCCTTAAGGTTTAGGCATAATTTGTGTTTTAGGCGAGTGCTCAACGACACCTAACATAATCATTCCCACAAATTTGTTGACCAAAATTTATTAAATGACAATTTTACCTTTCCTCTTGTTTGAAGAGATAATAGGGTAAATTACACTAATCTCTCTTTAGATTTGGATAAATTACACGTAAGTCAAGTGGATTTTCATATTAACATATATTTATAATATAATATATTATTATAATATAAAGGTATTATTGACCTTTTACACTCCAAATATTTCCTTGCAATCGGCTAATGAGTTTAGGGAATGCCAAAGTAGTACTAAACGTTAAACAGTTTATTGTATGTAATTTGTCCAAACCTAAAGGGAGGTTAGATTAATTTACTCTTATCTTTTTTGGGTTCCAAAACGGGCTATTTTAAAACAGAGCTCCTAACTTCTATCCTGAGTTCAACCGCACGATAGCATTGCTCCTTGAGAAAAACCGGACTTACTTAACGAACAAGTCAAGTAAGTCGTTCCACACGTCAGAATCTACTCATCAGGTCACGCCAATTGACCCAACGTTATTTCCATAATTACCAAAATATCCTTAGGCATTAGCCGTTGCCGACCAGGACAAGGATTAACTAGTAAATTCAATGATTCGAAGATACAGGAATCGCCTATATATATGTAGGCGGTAAACGACGTTCGATTTCAGAAGTTCTTAATCGATTGATACACAAACCGTTGAGAGCTTCTCATTGTATAGCAATACATCATGGATTCGAATACGATGGAGATGCTGAATCATAAACAAGTCGAGAGGAGCATTGTAGATAAAATTAGGGTTAGGGTTCCTCCGAAATCATCATCATCCTCATCGTCTTCGGCGTCATCAAACCGCAACAATTGCTTTGACGGTGGACATGATTGTTGTTATACTCGTTTCTTGGTTCAGAACCACTCGAATTTCAAGCGAAGTGGACCGCCGACTCGATTCATGTCTTACAGGGATGGATCGTGGTCTGATTTCTCGAGCGAAGTGTTTGGTTCTCTTCGATCGGGTTTCTTGGAGGGCAAGCCAGTGGTGGATGTTGGAATTGGAGGCATTCAATTCCTGTTTGATTTCTATCGGATGTTGCAGATTGATTGCGCGGGCGGTTGTCAGAGGTCCATCGCTTGGACGGATGTGGACGGCAATTGTTTCTTCCCGAAAGAGTTCGTCGATGGCGGTGAAGAATTCGCGGATAGTTCGGGAAATCAAGAGATTGAAATTGTGAATGTCGCAGAGAACTTGGCCACTCAAAATCCGAAAATTGAGATCGAGATACGAATTGGAGAGAATTGGAATTCGAGTAAGAGGAAGAAAGAGGCGGTGGAGTCTGAGTTCAGAGGAGAAGAGAAAGCGGGGGGAAGTTCGAGTGCACAAGGGGATGGATTGAAGAAGCAGCGGCTTTTGACGTCGGAATTGGAATCCCCTAGGTGGCCGAAGGCCAAAATGTTGAAAGAAGGGCAGAACGCATATTCAATTGTGAAGAATTTGTTTCTATCTGGGACTGGTAATGTGGAACCTGGTGCTACAATCACTTCAATACATCAGTATACGAGAACTGGTCCATTTGATAGAGCTCGGTATGAAGTTTTCCAGAAGCAGATGGAGCTTACCAAGGCTGCTAGAGGAGAGTCCCATATGTCATATGCTTGGCATGGGACGTCGGCGAAAGGCGTGGCTAGCATTTTTACTCATGGGTTTGGGGTGCCTAACAAGGTTCCTGGTCCTGGAGATCATGGTGTTGGTATCTACTTGTCTCCTGTTCGATCCCCGCAGATGAGGTATGTTGAAATATATAAATATTTTTATATAATTATGGAGCAAAATCCTCCCCCAATCATGGCAAGGTCAATTTCCTTCCAATATTTACATGGTATCAGAGCCAAGTTGTTCTTGTAATCCCATCTAGAATTTGAGGGGGAGTATTTAAATTATTATCATGAAGCATATTCTTCACATTGTTGTTCCGGCTTTTCCCGGGTTGTTCCAGCCATCCGGAGTTGTTTCGGCCTTTCACCCGTTGTTCCGGACACCTTTTCATCTTCTTTCAAGGCGTTTCTTCATCTTTCAGGGAGTGTTGAAATATATAAATATTCGTATATAATTGTGACTTCATTGATAATAGACATTTGTTTATCATTTACTTGTTTGGCAATAGTGGTTTCTAGTTTTAGGCAATGACTGATGGTTGAATTGGGTTTCAGTGCATTGTTATCGGAGGCTGATGATAATGGCGAAAAACATGTTATTTTGTGTCGTGTTATACTGGGCAAATGTGAAAAAGTTGAGGCAGGATCGAGACAGCTTTATCCTTCCAGTGAGGATTTTGATACTGGTGTGGATGATCTTCAGAATCCCAAATGGTATGTTGTGTGGTGTGCCAATATGAACAGTCACATTCTTCCCGAGTGCGTTGTGAGCTACAAATCTTCTGATCAAGCATTGGGTATGTATGGTTTTATTTGGTTATTTAATATATCCTTCTTTTTAGTTCTGCTAACTAGAATTTTGTTGTCATCTTGTAGGTCTATTGAATGGATCATCTTTTGTGAAGTCTGTTCCAAATGGGTCGGATGCATCAATTGTCACATTGTTTTCCAAATTGAGGAATTTCCTCTCTCCCTCAAAACTTAATGAACTTCGAATTTTGTGCAGCACTTACAAGGTAAATTTCTCTACTGTTCCAATTGAAAGTATTTGCTTCTACCTAAAATTTTGAACATAAAAAGTGAGCCAGAAAAACCAAGTTTGAAGTAACTGTGCTTCTCTATGTGTTATGTCAGGATGGAAAACTGGCCAAAGGCACATTCATAAAACTGTTGAGGTCAGTAGTTGGGGATGAGATGCTCCTTTCAACTATTCGAGAAATTCGTGGCTGAATGAGGTTTTTCAAGTTTTTGTATCTGTAGGAAGCGTTTACAATTTAGAAACCAGTCTCATTATGGATTATCCATTTATACAATCAAAGGTAATGTAACCTCACAAAAGATTTAAAAGGAAAGTGTTATAGGCATTTTTTTTAGTAGTTTTTTTCTTTCTTTTTTATCTTCATCTTACATGTAACAACTAACCTTCAAGTTCATTTGGAAAATTGTCATTGTTAATGATATGAAGTACTTGCCTTGATGATTTTAGTGTTAACTTGATATAAGATCAAGTTGGATTCTCTCCGTGTGTGTTTTCGCAGCGTGCGTGTGTGGGGGTGGCACAAGCAAGGGTCACAGTCACTGCATGCATAAGATGTGAAAGTCATAAGATATATTTGGCATTGAAAGTCATAAGATATATTTGGCTTGCTATTGATGAATATTGACTCTCTCTTCTTCTTCTTTTTTATTTTTATTTTTTATTATTTTTGATAATGCAAGGATAATATGGACTCATTTTAATTAGTTAACTAATTGGTATTAGTGAATGCTCCTCTGTTGGGTGCCCACAAAACTCTATCTTCTCCTTGTAGAATACTTACAGTAATGAAATAACCAAAACAAATTTAATATAAATAGCAAACCATGCATATTAACCAAGTGTAATGGGTAAATCCTTTCATACGTTTTGTATGAAGAGTCACTACACAGGCATAAAGAAGAAACATTTTGAAGCTATTTCTGAGTTGGATAAAGATGGTCTTGAGATCCCTTTTTCCGAAGAGGAAGTGCTAAAGGCTATGCCGAGTTGCTAAGAAGCACGAACACGGATACGGGACACGGATGTGACACGACACGAACACAGCGACACGGCAAATCCAAAAAATTTAGGACACGGACACGGCGAATGGTATATATATATGTGTGTGTGTGTGTGTGTGTGTGATATAGTACTTTAAAAATTAGTGAGTGTTATTATTTTTCGTCAACCTCACAATGAAAAAAGACACAAATCATAACTCATAACTAATAAACTATAAAAGAACAATATTTCATAGTTATAAAATCAAATAAAAAACAAGACATTAGAGTAATAACTAGTATCATTTAATCATCATTGCAACTTTACTCCAAATACAAAAGCATAGACAAAAAGGACTATTAACATTCATGACTGTTTAACATTCAGGACTTTACTGTTAGCACTTAAGATTCACAAAAACCTAAAGGCTAGTCCCCAAAAAAGATACAAAAACAATTTAGTGTACTATCATCTATTCCCATCCATCATTTGACCTAAGACTTTTACCATTTACAATACCAAAAGAGTAGTACAAAACAAAAAATAGAACATATCAGCATTCAAAAAAATAATAATTTCCAGAAGTGTCCGTGTCCGCAGAGTGTCCGTGCCGTGTCCGCGGAGTGTCCGAGCCATATCTGTGCCGTGTCCGCGGAGTGTCCGAGCTGTATCCGTGCCGTGTCCAAAAATTAAAAAAAAAATAAAAAATTCCAAACACGTTTTTTGGCGTGTCCGACACGTGTCGGGGCGTGTCCGACGCGTGTCCGTGCTTCCGAGCTTCGAATGTTCTTCCATTTCTTTCAAGCCACAAACACCACCAACCGCACAAAATAACCCTCCAATAGTCACGAGCTTTGGGCCCCACTATACAACCTCTCCAAGCCTATGGTAGATCATGGAATAACCCAGTGAATCCCGAACAACACCAAAAACAAAAGCCAATAATCTCGAGCCACTGGGCAATGTAAAAAAATATGATCAGCTGATTCCTTGTACTTTTTGCACATAAAACACAAGTTAACCACAATCTGTCTTCTTCTCTGAAGATTGTCTTGAGTCAAAATCTTTCTCAGAATGGATGTCCATGCAAAAAAGGCTACTTTGAGGGGTGCCTTTGTTTGCCATATGGCCCTCCATGGGAAGGCCTGTCCAGGAACATCCACAACACAATAATAGAATGACCGAACAATAAAGCGCCCATGAGAAAATGGAATCCACATGCCAAGTCAGAAGTCTCCTCCTTTATCTCCTGACAATATAGCAACTCCAAGAAGCTGATAGCCTCCTCCATCTCTCAGTCGTTAAACAACCTCAAGAAACACACATCCCACATTGATCTTCCACTATCAAGACGATAGCAATCGTCCACCATTGCATGTCTATCAGTAGCAACCCGAAAAAGTCAAGGGAAAGTGGTAGCAAGGGAACGATCCCCACACCAGATGTCATCCCAAAAACGTATATTCCTGCCATTTCTGACACGAAATCTAATGTGCTCGCAAAATTCATCCCAACCCTTCCGAATATGTTTCCAAACCCCCACCCCAAAAGGGGTTCTCACCTCGGAAGATTCTAAGACTCGGGCCTGTATTTGGCATAGGTTAAATGATGTGGGTCCACGTGAAGTCTTGAATAATTATGATGCAATTAAAGAGGTTTTTATTTACTTTTATGCTATTAAATGATGAGTTATGTCTTATTGATTATCTCAATTTTGAAGTAAGTGTATAAGTCGTGAGTTAACCTCCATGTTATCTTGCTTGATCAATGAATGAATGAATAATAAAATGTCTTTTGAAATTTCATTGCGAGTGATTCACAAATTAGCAGGTGCGAGGCCATCTTTAGGCATGATGCCTAAGCCTTATTGGTGTGACTCCAATAGGATCATAGTTGTTAAAGGCTTAAGGCGCACCAAGGCGGCATGGTCTCTTGGAGCCCAAGGCGCAAGGCACAAGGCGGGGCACATGCATGATTGAAGCGGGCGGAAGTTCAAAAGAGGAGAGAGGAGAGAGAGAGAAGAAGAAGAAGAAGAAACGGAAGTGCAGAGCAGATTTAGAAGAATTAAAAATTTGAAATATTGGAGGAAATTAAAAATTAATAGAAGTCCATAATTGAATTTGCATTTGAACTGAGTTTTGAGATTTAGCAATTCCTTTCAGGATTGTTGAGTTTCGTGGTAAATTGTCTGGTACAATTCATTGCATGCCGCTTATCCCTGCCCAAATAAACAACCATGTGCTTCATTAATTTGTGGAAGGAATTTCCTTCATTACTAAGAATGTCTCTTCTATGGTTCTACCCTTATGTATAGCAACGGACCATTTAGAATTAAATCAAGAAGCTCATTTGGAAGCCATGCCCTCTCACATCAAATTTGCATAAATTTTAAGAGACATAAAAGTTAATGCAAGTGTATAGAAAGGGTACAAGAAAATTAATTTAAGTTTAGCGAAGAGTACAAGAGGAGGAGGAGGAGGATATATATATATATATATATATTTGTGCACGGTGCAAAAAACACTTTCATTTCATTCCTTCGATCAGCTGATCTGTTGAAGGAATAGTATTCAGTTGATATGTTGAAGGAATGGTATTCATTAAGGTAACTTATTATTTAGTTGGAGCACAATCAGGCTAGCTGATTTGTTCAAAGAATCATATTCATTAAGGTCATATATAATTTACTTGGACCACAATTGGGCTAGTTGATCTGTTGTGAAGGAATGGGAGGCTAGCTGATTTGTTAAAGGGTGGTAATCATTAAGGTAATATATAATTTAGTTCAACTGCAATTAGATGAGCTTATTTGTTGAAAGACTGGCATTCATTTAGTTCAACCACAATTATGTGCAAAAGGAGCGCACCTTGAGCTTGGTGACCAGGCACGAAAGGGGCGTGCCTTCCTCAACTTGCCTTGCCCGAGCCTATCCTAGGCACGGCTGCTGCGCCTTGAGGCGGCTCAGGCGCTCCTTTGATAACTATGAATAGGATGTTATTTCAAATCCTCTCCCCTTATTAACACATCTCAAAACGCAACCCTGATTATCTGAATTTTCAACAACTAAACTCTATATTTTTTGACAATTTGAGGCTGCTCTTGAAGTTCTATATCAGTTCTGTCTAAACGATTGGAAAATGAAAAATTGAATACTAAACGGTGGGTTGAGTTGCTATGTCAAATTGTGGAGTAGCCTAATGGGGTGAATATTCGATACAATGAGATAGAAGCTCGAATTTATCACCCTATTAACAATTTGGCAACCGTTGAACAAGGAACTGCATCTAGTACCAATGAAGGCAGAAACCTGGAGCATCAACAGACTTTAGACTCTCAGCAAAGTCGTAATTTGAGAGACAACACTACATCTCATGTTTGAGTTTCCAAGACATCCGTTAGAAGTGAATCATGATGAGCCACATGATAATACTGTAGATATTATAAAGAAGTTAAATGATGAAAATGGCAGCACACTAGGAACAACAACGCAGCCAAATGGTGGATCAAAACTATCTTTCTCAAATATGGCCGATCCTAAAGGAAAGAGTACTATGGCTAGCAAGGGAAATGGAAGGGACAACAAGTGCTTCAAATGTGGAGAATCAGGTCACATGGCATATCAGCGTCCAAAGAAAATCTTACATATTGAAATAAGGCATGAAGAAGAGTTAGAAGCACAAAAGGAGAGGATAATGAGAACCTACTTGACCGTGGGATCTACAACACTGATAATCCGGAAGAAGATGAAGAGAATGTTCCATCCATCTCTGTTGTGAGGGACATCCTTGCAGCCCACTAAGAACAACAACGCAGCCAAATGGTGGATCAAAACTATATTTCTCAAATATGGCCGATCCTAAAGGAAAGAGTACTATGGCTAGCAAGGTAAATGGAAGGGACAACAGGTGCTTCAAATGTGGAGAAACAGGTCACATGGCATATCAGTGTCCAAAGAAAATCTTACATATTGAAATAAGGCATGAAGAAGAGTTAGAAGAACAAAAGGAGAGGATAATGAGAACCTACTTTACTGTGGGATCTACAACACTGATAATCCGAAAGAAGATGAAGAGAATGTTCCATCCATCTCTGTTGTGAGCCACATCCTTGCAGCCCCTAAAGTTGAAGATGAAGACTGGTGTCACAAATCTAATTTTCAGATGCAATTTTGTTGTGGAAACCAAGCTCAGAATCCTAATAGTGATAGCAGTAGCTGCACGAGTGTTGTCTCCACAGCCACGGTTAAGCGCCTCAAACTTTCAATCCAATCACATCCAACAACTTTTCAAAGTGGCTTTATTAGATAGTAATTTTATTCCGGTGATTTATTCAGATGAGGAAAGGATGTTTAACACCGTTATAATTCTTGGCCTTATTCGCAAGGACTAGCTGAACCTTACAGAATACAACATGCACATGGCAAAGCTTATTGATATTCAGAGGAATAAAGCTGCTAAAGAGTTTGCAATCTCTCTTCTCCAAACTTTTATGGTTCAGGAATCAAGAGTGTGTAAGAACTTCCTAATTTGTTTAATGCCTTGGCAAAGCTTGCAAAAAGACCTGGATCTCCTGAGTCTTTACAACAGTTGATTGAGTGCAAGAAAATCTGCTGCTAATGTTGCAGTTCTTGCTGGATTTCCTGCTGGCAAGGATGATAGGGTCAAGCAATCCAGGGAAAATAAAGTTTCTGACCATGCTGTTACAAGCAGGGATGACTCTATCAATGCTGAGTCCGGGAAGCAGATCTTAAGGTTTTTGTGATCACGTTTATGTCCTATTTGCGGAGTGGTACCAAATATCTGAACTTCATGGTACAAATGATGTATCTTGTACTCACTTTATTTTACAGTTGCAGCAAAGTGAACATCGTAATGGGGATGATATGCCATATTGTTGTTCCCCCTTCTAACATAACTTTTTTGATACGCATTGTGTCTTTACTGAGCCGACAAGTATCAGGTCATTGTCAACGCAGTCATCTGACACAACTCAGAACCTGTCATTTCTTGCCATAGATGTGTATGCAAAGCTTCTTGTTCTGATTGTGAAGTACTGCGCGGTGTAGCATGGGACGACTAAACTTCAAATTTTGCCTAAGATATTATTAGTAATTGCCACCCAAGGCCATATTTCAGGTTATCCATCAACTGGCTTTATGACAACCTTGACCCAGACCCCATTCTAGAGGGTGCTAATTTTCAGGTTTTGGTTGCTTTTTCCAATGTTTTCCGTTTATTGCAGCCTTTTAAGTT
Organism: Cornus kousa; assembly: GCA_025631255.1. Classification (NCBI taxonomy): domain Eukaryota; kingdom Viridiplantae; phylum Streptophyta; class Magnoliopsida; order Cornales; family Cornaceae; genus Cornus; species Cornus kousa. Next base: position 12,107 of record JAOTQH010229717.1, read on the forward strand.
TCTGCATTCAGATTTGTTTGACTTGAACTGGGTCACAGGAGCTTTATGCCTAAATTGCTCACTGTTAACCCTCCAAAAGGTTGGCATCATGTTCAATGCTTGCTGGTACACCTGTTCAAAATTATGGGCCACATCTGAGGAATCTTGACCTGTGAGAACCAATATATTTTCTGTATAAAGGCAGTCTGAGTGTACTGCTTTACAATTTTTTAGAGTTCCTATGCGATTATCATTTCAGCTTCTGTGATGTTATACCATCCAGCTGCATCCAAATGCAAAACACCATTTGATTGCATTTCACGCAATATGAGGCTTCCTGATCCTTCTATTCCTAAATTGAAGATTGATTTGCTGGCAGAGATCAACCAATCACCATATATTTTCTCAGAGGTGGATGCTGCTTCCTTTTCAACAAGAAGTGGCCCACAATGGTTCCTTGGAATATTTGATGGGTGCTGCTATAGTTATCTTCCAGATTGTCGATCCTGATACTAAAGGGTGCAACCTTTTTCCTCAATGTAATTGCTAATCAGCTATTTGATCACCAACTCGTCTCACCAAGAGGAGGGGGTTATCAAAAGTTCCTTGTTGAATGGAGGGGACGTCCATTTCTTTATTGTACTTGGGTTACCGATAGTGAGTTCCAATACCTAGCTCCTTACCTTTAAGAGAAATTTCATCCATTAAACTCGCTGGGGTCGAGTTTTTCCAAGCCAGGGAGGATTAATGGAGAGTAATGGCAGCAATCATTAAAGGTGTATAAAAGGCTCGTAAAGGACGATTCTAAGACTAGAGCCTTAATTTGGCATCGGTTAAATGACGTGGGTCAACTTGGAGTCTTGAATAATTTGGGGTTTTGGGCAAGTTGCATCATTTATGAGTTTGGTGGGCATTACGATGCAATTGAGGAAGTTGCTATTTGCTTTTATGTTAGTGAGTCATGAGTTAGGAATGGGAAGACTTGTGAGTCATATTGATTATCTCAGTTATGAGTTAAGTCCAAAAGCCATGAGTTAACCTCCATGTAAGTATAAGAAGCATGAGTAGAAATCCTATAAAGCGATGGAGTGTAATCATAAAATGTCATTTGAAATTTCCTTGTGAAAGATTCACAAATTCATTAGTGTGAAGTCTTGTTTAGGTGTCATGCCTAGGCTTATTGGTGTGACTCTAATAGGCTATTGTTACTCCAAATCCCTTTTCTCTACTAACACATATCAAACCCGAGCCCTGATTATCTGAATTTTTTACTATTTAAGGCTGCTCTTGAAGTCCTACATCAACTGTCACCCAAGGCTCCAATACATAAGAGTGTGAGCAGTGAATTAGACCTAGAGGGGGGTGAATTGATCTTATGGATTTTAATTCGAAATTTCAGCTAATTTTAGGTAGTTATGCTATTTGTGATTTGAATTTCATTTTGCATTTGCTAGTTTTCAAATCACCTTCACATACATAACCATGCATCCATAAATTTGACATAAGATCAGAGACAAAAAAATTTCGTGAAAATGCTAAAGAGGGAAAAACCACAGGACTACCAAGGAAGTAACAACCCCTAAAGAAGCTAGGGCAAGGCCTAATTGACAAGAACAATTTATATGAGAAAGAAGTTACAACTAAGTTAATTGTTTCGTCATCCTCGAACCTCTAGTTACCTCTTGATATAGATTGACACCAAACTTTCCACTCGAGACTTCAGGTCATTCATCCGCCATGCCATCGTGATTTGCTTATCAATAATTCACTTCTCCAATGGTTTTTTTTTTTTTTTTTTTTTTCTTCTTCTAGTTGGTACTCACATACACTTGTCTCTTCTAACACTTGAACCACTGACCTCCCTTTGGGAGGTAAGAGGTTGATAC
>JAOTQH010229728.1:0-13968 GCA_025631255.1 Cornus kousa
CAACTCAATCTCCCCAACATCGATATGTTGATATTGATCCTCATTTCGCAGAAATTTCTGCAACATGAAAATATGGAAAACATTATGCATGCGATCCAAATTATCCGGAAGTGCTAACCGATAAGCAACAGCGCTAACTCGATCCATAATCATAAACGGACTGATAAACCGTGGTGACCGCTTCCCTTTCTTCCCAAAGCGCATTACTCCTGTCATAGGAGACACTTTGAGTAGAACATAATCCCCAACCCTAAATTCCAATGCATGAGTACGACGATTCACATAACTCTTTTGCCTACTCTATGCAGTGCACGTATGATCCCAAATAAGAGTAATCTTCTTAAAAGTATCCTCAATATACTCAGGACCCAAGAATTGGCTTTCTCCAACCTCCATCTAACAAAGAGGCAATCGACACGGTCGACTATATAATGCCTCAAATGGTGCCAAACCAATAGTCTTCTGAAAATTATTGTTATATGCAAACTCCATAAGTGGCAAATAATCCTCCCGTGGCCCTTCAAATCAAGAGCACACGACCGAAGCATGTCCTCCATGATCTAATTAACCCTCTCAGTCTGTTCGTCAGTCTGAGGATGATAAGTAGTGCTAAGATGCAATTTTGTACCCAAGGCCTGCTGAAAACTCTTCTAGAATCCTGACACAAAACTCGAATCCCTGTCTGATATAATAGACAGTGGAATGCCATGCAACTTCACAATCTCTGTAATGTAAAGTCTCGCTAACTGCTCAGAAATAAAGTCAGTGCGAATAGGCAAGAAATGAGCTGATTTAGTCAACCTATCCACGCAGACCCAAATGAAGTTGTGATCCTTGAAAGAATTCAGCAATCCCTCCACGAAATCCATAAAAATACTCTCCCATTTTCACTCCAGTATAGGTAGTGGCTGTAGAGCTCCAGGCGGCCTTTGATGATTAATCTTGACCATCTGACAGGTACTACACTAAAAGATAAATAAAAAAATATCCTTCTTCATACCTGCCCACCAAAACTGCCGCTTCATATCCTAATACATCTTATTTCCTCCTGGATGAACAAAAAACTCAAAATGATGAGTCTCAGTTATCACATCCTTCCTCAAATCATCAGCAGAAGGTACCACTAAACGTTCCTTGTACGTCAAGCCTCTGTCAGCCCTAATATAGTAAAATAGAACCTCCCCAGAAGCTATCTCTGCGACTTTGTCAATGCACTACTGATCCGTGAGTTATGCCTTTAAAACTTTGCAAATGATAGAAGGTGTAACTACCATGCAAGCCATAAAAGCATCTAACAACTCATCCACATTCCTCAAAGCATTCCACTCAGTGGTGAATAAGGCAGAAAGACTAGCATTAAGTCAGCGACTGAGTGTATCTGCCACCATATTCGCTTTCCCTGGATGGTACTGTATAGAAAAATGATAGTCCTTTACAAACTCCAACCATCTGCGCTGTCTCATATTCAGCTCCCGCTGAGTGAGCAAATACTGCAGACTTTTGTGATCGTTAAATAATCTGAAGGACTTCCCCAACAGATAATGCCTCCAAATGCGTAAAGCAAAGACTACAGCTGCCAATTCCAAATCATGTGTTCGATAATTCAGCTCACGAGACTTAAGCTTCTGAGATCCATAAGAAATTGGTCGCTCTTCCTGCATCAAAACACACCCAAGACCCTTCAACGAAGCATCCATGTAGACAAGATACTCTATCCCGCTCTGTGGAGTAGCTAGAACGGGTGCAGAAGTTAACTTCCTTTTGACCTCATCAAAAGCTCGCTGACAATGTTCATCCTACACAAACTGTACACCCTTTTTAGTTAAGTGCATGAGTGGTCCTGCTATCTTCGAGAACCCCTGAATGAACCTCCGATAATAACCTGCCAATCCGAGAAAACTTCGAATCTAGATAGGTGAAGTAGGTTGTCCCCACTCAACTACTGCTGAAACTTTGGCTGGATCTACTGCTATCCCCCTTTCTGACACTACGTGACCCAGAAACTTCACTTCCCGCTGCCAAAATTCACACTTCTAGAACTTGGCATATAAATGGTGTTCACGAAACGTCTGCAAGACTATCCGTAGATGTCTAACATGGTCGTCCTCAGACTTAGAATAGATCAAGATATCATCAATTAAAACAATGACAAACTGATCCAAATAAGCCCGGAAGACTCTGTTTATTAAGTTCATAAACACTGCTGGTGCGTTAGTCGTCCCAAACGGCATGACACGAAACTCATAAGAACCATATCTCATGAGAAATGCTGTCTTAGGAACATCCTGCTCCCTAACCCTCGGTTGATGATATCCAGAACGCAGATCAATCTTGGAGAAGTATGTGGCTCCCCTTAACTGATTAAAAAGATCATCAATCATGGGTAAAGGATACTTGTTACGAATAGTAACCTTGTTCAATTCCCTATAATCTATACACAGTCGAAGTGAACCATCCTTCTTCTTCACAAACAAAACTGGTGCTCCCCAGGGTGAAGTACTTCTACGGATAAAACCCTGGCTGAGTAACTGCTGAATCTGATTCCTCAGCTCTTTCATCTCTACTGGTGCCATCCTATATGGTGCCCTAGTAATAGGCGTAGTGCCTGGAGCTAAATCAATAACAAAGTCGATCTCGCGGCTAGGTGGCAACCCTGGAATCTCCTGAAAAACCTGTACAATTGGTATGCGATCCAAGGATACAGTAACCTCCTTCTCCGTTTCCTCCTCCATATGGAACAAATAAGTGCTACCGCCCCCCTTAGAACGTGGCATAGTGTAATACCCCGATATTTTAAAAGATTTATTAATTGGGATTAATTACTCTTATTTTATTTTTAAATGATTTGTTTGAGTTAATTGGATTTAATTATATTTTTAAATGAATTGTTTTATTTAATTGAGTGCTTAGATTAATTATTATTATTTTTAATTGAATTATATTTTGTGTTTATATATGATGATTGTTATGTGTGTGCTTGATTATTGATTAAATTATAGGTGTGTTGATTTTTCTTGGTATGGTGTGACTTAGTTGTAAATCATGTTTGTTAATGTGCTTCGTAAATTAGTTTTCTATATATTTTAAGTGTTTGATTAATTATTTTATATATTTAAATTATTTGGATTGGGTTTAAGGGAAGTAGAACCAACGGATGTGGTATTGGACTTAAAGGAAGCCTTGTTTGGTTAATTATTAAAGGCCCATGGTTATGAGGTTATTTAAAGGATTTTTATTGTGCAAAAATATAATATTATTATTATTTGAGGTTAATTAATTACTTATATAAATATAATTAATTAATAATTGTTAGGAATATATATATATATATATATATTTATGGATATATATGTATATGATTTAATTAATTAAAGGAGGAAGTATACATATATATTATGTAATATGTGTGTGTATATAATATAATATATGTGTATATAATTATATTATTTAAGATTATTGTCGTTTCTTTTAATTGGTAGTCAAAATAGGAATATGATTAGGTTATTTTGGTGTATAAATATATACATGAGGCTTTATGGTTAAAAGGGTTTTCACATTAGAAATAAGAGAGACAGAGAGAAAGAAGAAGGGCTGACAAAAGGAGACTGGATCAGAGGAAGAGGACGCCGGATCTGAAAGAGACATGTGAGTTCTTCTCTACTTCTCCTCTTATGATTCATAAGCCTATCACCTTAATTATCAAAATTATAGGTTTGATTTTATTGATTGAATTGATTTATTAATTAGATTATATGAGTATCTTTTGCAAAATTATGGATTTAATCATGCGAATATGTATGTATGGTTATGATAATTAAATTTTTTATTTTTTATTTTTTTATGTGTGATTATGTTAATGAAATTTTAATTTCTGAAATTTTTCAGATTGGATTTAATTACGTGGGTTAAATTATTACATGTTAATCTTGGCCCAAAAATATTAAATTTTAAGTATTTGAATTTGCTTGAAAGTGTTCTGTGATGTTTTTTTATTTGTTTTGATTTTTTTTCCTAGAACTTTGGGACATATCACATTGTTGATGCATTGGAGGCTTTAGGTTTAGTTCTTAGAATTTTTGGGAGAAATTTCCACGTTCCAGTTAGAGGCGTCAAAAAGGGAAGGCCGATCCAGTGTGGCGCGGCACACTGTGCCTTTGGTGCGCTCAAATTGGAACTGTTAGATGGCTGATGGGTGGAGAGAGAGATCCGGTACATCGCAGATCATTTTAACGTGGTGCGCAAGTGGATCCGTCGGCTAGGATGAGTTGATGAGGGACGAATAATTCGGTGCATCGCGGTTTAGCAGAGTGCATAGATGTAGCCAACCAGAGCAAGCCAGCACGCGCCGAGAGTACAGCTGGCGCGTGAGAGTGCGTGTCAGCGTGTGGACGCGCTTGGCTATGCTAGGTGAAAATGCGTGGAAGCACGTGCAGTGTATTTGAGGGCGTGTGGAGACTTCGAAAGGCACGTGTGGATACATACGGGAAGCCGGAAAGGTCTAGTGGCGTCCAGTGAATTTTATATTTAATCTTATACCTGTTAGGGTTGAAACCAACTACTAGAGGAGACATTCTTAGGATTTTGAGGGCCGTTAAGTGTTACTGAAATGTTTAGTCGCATTTAATTGCGTAATAATAATAATAATAATAATAATTAATTAATATTTTATTATTGATGGAAATGTATATATACATACGTATATATAATTATTTATATATGTATATATATGGGTTAATTTTTTTCGAATAAGTATGGAGGGATGTGTATACAAAGATATATTGCTATACATGTATATATATGATTTAAAATATTATATATATTCATATAAGATATAATAATCAAAGATTATTATGTTTGGATTAACTTTTCGTTAAGTTTAAAGATTGTACATAGTTGAATTGTAAGCACGGATGAGTTGCCGAAAGCTTTAACATACAACCTTATTATTTATGAATAAATTTCATATATGGAAAGCATGGTTGAGTTGCTAATTTGAGGATATATATATATATATATATATATATCTGTTATTGAGGAGGCATGGTTGAGTTGCCAATAAATAAATAAATATACTTATAATGGCATGGTTGAGTTGCCAATGCATAATTTAAATACTGTGTTAGATTATTGAAATTTCATCTATAATTATTGGATGATCAGTGGGATTATGGTTAGATATTCTTAAATTAGAATAATCAAAGTGTTACAAGTTAGTGTATAATTTTATTTATGTTAATAAAATAATATGGGAGGTGACATGGAGGATTTGTCAAAGCTTGGATATTGGCTTGTGATTTAAATAATTAAAATTATTATGGAGTTTTGGATTAAATATAATAATATTTTAATTACAATTTATTGCTTTAAGTGATTTAATTACCATTTAGGATGAAATTAAGGTTGGAGAAGTTTCCTTTTAAAGGAAAAATAAATGGTAGATTGGTTTAGGTATAATTATTAATTAATTATTGGTGAATGATTTTGACAATGTAATGAACTTATTATGTAACGACCCATTCCACCACATGGTATGATATTATTCGCTTTGGGCCTGAGCCTACATGGTTTTGCTATTGGGCTTCACCCCAAAAGGCCTAATACCAATTGGAGATGGCACACTTACATATAAACACTTCAACTTCCCTCTACCCAGGCGATGTGGGACTTGTGCATCCGTAACTCGCCAGTGTGGTAGCCTGTCAATGTCTCTTGCACCCACCCACGGCACACCCGCCCACAAGGTCATCACAATCCACCCCCCTTGGAGGCCCAACGTCTCCGTCGGCATACTTCCGGCTGGGTTAGGCTCTGATACCATTTGTAACAACTCATTTCGCCATATGGTATGATATTGTCCGCTTTGTGCCTGAGCCTGCACAATTTTGCTCTTGGTTGTAGGCATGTATGAGTTGCCAAAGGCTTAAGTAAATGGCCTTATTATTTAGGAATAAAGTTTATATATGGGAAGCATTGATGAACTGCTAATTAATAGTATAAATAATTATACTTAAGGAAGCATGGTTGAATTGCTAGGATTTAAATAAATATATTTGTAATGGCATGGTTGAATTGCCAATGAATGATTAAATTGTTAAGTGATAGATGATTTAAAATTCATCTATGGATATAGTATGTGTAAGTAGATTAGGATTGGATGTTCTTATTAGAATAATCTAGTACCTATAGGTTAATTATTATTTTATTATATTACTAAAATAATAATTGGTTGAGTCATGGAATAATTGTCAAAGTATAGGTATAAGCTATGTAATTGAAATTATTAATTGGTTTTGGTATAGATAATTTGTTTATTGGTTTTCAGAGGGTTGGTAGAGAGAACTTGTTCGTAGGGTTTAACCCGCGATTTATTTTTCAGGTTAGTTGAAGTTCAAATCTAAAGGTTGAGGATCCACAGGTGGAGAACTTATCCATTATTTCTTCTTATTTCAATGTAGGATATTTTCTTATTATTAGATGATAGATTTTCATTTAGAGATCACTGGATTGTTGGACTATGTTATTAGGAGTCCTTGATTTACGGGATTCCCGAGTTGTACCTTTTGGAAAATTTTTAATGGAATTTTTATTTAATAGATATTCCTTTCAGCGAGTTATTTATTCTTTTTATTTTCGTTTTGTATTATGTGCTTGTTTAAATACTTTAATTGTTTTGATATCCCCTGATTTTGTGCGCGGACTTGATCAATCCGTGTTCCGAAATTAGGGGGTATTACAATTGGTATCAGAGCACTCCAGGTTCAAGTGTTCCAAGGGTGACTTTCGTTTTCTGACTTCCGCGTTATATACTATTTTACTTAAAGCTTAATTTTAGGATTATTTGTATTCTATTTTTGGTCCATAAGGATATCAATTATATTCTGTAACTACAGAATGGTTGACATTAGGAATAGGAGAAGGTCCAAGGCAAAAGCAATGGAGGACCTGAGGAAGTAAGAGATACGTACTCTATTCGTATTCGAATTATATTCAATTTCTCTACTAAAGAAGAACTCGAAATTTAGAATTAGGGATCCAAGATCCTAATAGTGGAGATTGTGTAGTATCCAAGAATGAGGGTACCGGTTCTTGAAGATGATTGATCGCATGAAATAGATATTATTTGTTAAAAGTATAACGAATGATATTAGAAGAATAAGAGTTGTGCAACTTACATATAGTTGGCCATGTAATCATCTCTAACAGAGATAGATGAGAGACATTCTCTTAAAGTCTGGGGATTTGGTGAAGTTCTTATTAGAACGAATCATTGGATTAAAGATGCCTATTGTACTTATAAGAATATTGGTATTATAACGTGATGGTTCAATTCTTGACTATATAAACTCATGTAAGATAATTTACCATAAGGGTAGAAGGAGGATAAGGGTCGAGCCCTTGGTATTCGAGTAGGCAAACAGAAGTTATCTTTATTTATGGTTAAGGTTAAGATGTTATCCTGCGAATCTGAGATAAAAAAATTTGTGAATCAATTCCAGTTTAATTCCAAGGAATTTTTTTTTTTTTTTTTTCCAGGTGAACGCTACCTTAGACTGGGTAGACTTGAGAATGTTTTTGTTTAAACCGTAGTTGTGTGTGCTAGGACATGGTATGTAATTTTTTTGCTATACCACGACCTGAGAGTGGTGTTAGCATTTGTTTTTTTTACACAAGAGAGGGTTTATAAAAATGATTTCCGAACTGAGTAGTTAATTAAGGTCCCCAACAATAAATGGGACTTAGGCGCAGCGATATGTGTGAATTTAAGGTATGATGTTATCGATGCATAATTATAGGATTAATTCAATTATTAATTTATAAATTTAATCTTATAAATTGTTTTCATATATGAGATTTCATGTTTAATATGAGATAAAACTGTAGATCTTGTTATTTGTTGGATCAATAAAGTAATAGCATGTGTATATTTCTGATGTGTGTTGAAATATCTGGTTGAAAGATAAAAATAACTTATAAGTTATTCCTATGATGTATTAAATGGTAGTTGTTTTATGTGATCTTATACATGATTTATTTATGTGTGGATTGTTTGGGAACCATTGTCAGGATATGGTTCCATTATACACCATTGTCGGGGAATGGTTGTATATTGAGGATGGGTTAGCTAATAAATTTAGACTCATTCTATCTCATATCATTGTCAGGATATTTATGACATGCCATTGTTAGGATATGGCTTTGTTTTATATTATGTGAATGAGTTGGCTCATAAGTTTAGACTCATTCTATGTCAGACCATTGTCAGGATATGATGACATGCCATTATTGGGATATGGCTATTTTATATATATATTATATAATTTGTAGCCTATTATCAGGATATAGGTATGGTTATTATCAGTTAATCATTGTCAGGATATGGTTAATTATATTGACAATGATATTATGTGTACCATGATACGCGCTTGAGCTTTTATAATCAGTGGTTAGGATGGAGGCGTATATTGCCAATTGAGATGAGTAGCTGGATTAGGGATGTGTGGGCCCTGGTAGAAGGAGGACTCATGACCACCTTAGGGTGCGTTTCACATGAGAGACCCACTATCTGGTTAACGGCTGCCTTAGTCCAGTGAGAATCTCTAGTTTGTATTTATATTTATCAATTATATAAATATGGAATGAGCTAACTAAAGATATACAAATATTGAGATATGTCTACTAATTATGAGTAGGCGTGGATGGGTTAATTCCACAAGGTTAAAGGGAACATGGAAATTTGAAATTAGATAATCAAAGTTTTCATTTCAGGGATTCGTGAATTGCGAGGACATAATTCCTTTTGTTAGGGGGGATGAATGTAATACCTCGATATTTTATAGGATTTATTAATTAGGATTAATTACTCTGATTTTATTTTTAAATGATTTGTTTGAGTTAATTGTATTTTTAAATGAATTGTTTTACTTAATCGAGTGCTTAGATTAATTATTATTATTATTTTTAATTAAATTATATTTCATGTTTATATGTGATGATTGTTGTGTGTGTGCTTGATTATTGAATAAATTATTAGTGTGTTGATTTTTTCTTGGTATGATGTGATTTAGTTGTAAATTCATGTTTGTTAATATGCTTTGTGTAATTAGTTTTCTTTATATTTTAAGGGTTTTATTAATTATTTTATTTATTTAAATTAATTGGAATGGGTTTAAGGGAAATTGGACCAAAGGATGTGGTATTGAGCTTGGATGAAGCTTTGTTGGGAAATTCATTAAAGGCCCATTGTTAAGAGGGTATTTAATGATTTTTTGCTGTGTTAAATATAATTATTGTTATTGTTAGAGGCTAATTAATTAATTATATAAGTATAATTAATTAATAATTATTAGGGAGGAATGTACATATATTTATGGATATATGTGTATTTATATATATACATAAAATAATAAATGTGTATATATATATTATTTTATTTAAAGATGTTTATTATTATTATTTATTTAATAGTCATATTAGTAATAGAATTAGGGTTATGTGTATAAATATACACATAAGGTTTTGTAGTTAGGGGTTTTTCCACGCTAGAAAAATAAGAGAGTTAGAGAGAGAAAAATAGGACGTCGGATTTGGAAGAAGAAATCAAGGCTTAAAGCGTCGGTTTCATTTCGAAACCTTTAGGCGAGTTTTTCTCTACTTTTTCTCTTAGGACTCATAAGCTTATTACATTGATTATCAAAATAATAATTTTTATTTTTATAGTGTTGATCTAAAATAATTTATTAACCGGATGTTTAGGATTACCTTTATTGTTTACATATATGTAGATTTAATCATATGTGTACATGTATGTGTTATCAGGATATTTTATTTTTAGTTTCTGAATTTGTTTTAAGAAAAAAAAAAAAATTTAATTATGTTTAGCATAATTAATTATATTACATGGAGAAAAAAAGATTAATATATGTTAATGTGGCCGTATAATATTAATTGTTAAGTATTGGGGTTTGTCTAAATTTTTCTGGATATTTTATATGATTCAGATTTGTTTTTAGAATTTTTTATATATAACTTTCGGTAAAATATATAGTCTGTGTATATAAGTTTATGGGTTAATGCTAACTGGAGCATCATGATGATCGGCGGCTTTACAAAGGGGCTGGAATTTGGTGCGGCAAGGTGTACAGCGCCTTGGGTGCGCTTAAATCACATAATCTATTTTTGTGTGGTACGGTGTATAGAATTTGGGTGCACAACAGATCTAGACCATTGGTAAGGTCCAGTCAACAGCGGAAAGATCTGATGCGGTGCGGTCTATGAAGAGATGGTGCGCCTGCATGATTTGACCACTGGATGCAGTCTAAAGGTTGTATGAAGATTTAGTGTGGACGAGCTCACCATGACAAGGAAGGTCAACCAATGAGGAAAGGCCAGCACGCGCGGAGGCCCACATCAGGAGCGTGTGCAGCGCATGTAGGCGCGTGAGGACAGTAGCCAAATACTAGTGGCGCGTGCAACAAGTGTAGGAGCTTGTGGTGGCGCGTGAGACAGTGTTTGGGGTTTCGGAAAGTTCCTGTAGGGTCCAGTGTGTTCGTGTAATTATTTTTTAAAGCTGTAAGGATTGAAAACAACTCCTAGAGGATGCGCTTGTGATATTTTGAGAGCCATAGAGTATCGCTATGGTATTTAATGTGCGAACCTATATTTAATTAGTAATTGGGGATGGAAGGAAGTGTGTGAATATATAATTATATATATTTATTATATGTATATATATGAATTTATTAATATAGGATATATATATATATGCATATATAGAAACTAATTAATATATAATTAGTAAGGAGGGACGTATATGTATGTGTATATATATGGATTGATGTGTATATATATATATATATATATATATTATTTCAATAATCAAGGATTATTAAGGAATGTGTTGTACATATATATATATTAAATAGTATATGTGTATAAATGATTAAATTAGTATTATTATTTGATATATCTTGATAGGCGGGTTGTTAAATTAATTATATCCTTATAATATGCAAGGAATGCCTATGTATGATTTGATTTATGGTTAAATTGGTTTTAAGGTTTGTTACATGGTTGAATTGTAGGCATGGACGAGTTGCCAAAGACTTTAATAAATACCTTATTATTTAGGAATAAAGTTTATATATGGGAAGAATGGATGAACTGCTAATTAATAGTATAAATAATTATACTTAAGGAAGCATGGTTGAATTGTTATGATTTAAATAAATATATTTGTAACGGTATGGTTTAATTGCCAATGAATGATTAAATTGTTAAGTGGTAGATGATTTAAAATTCATCTATGGATATGGTATGTGTAAGTGGATTAGGATTGGATGTTCTTATTAGAATAATCTAGTACTCCTAGGTTAATTATTATTTTATTATATTACTAAAATAATAATTGGTAGAGTCATGAAATAATTGTCAAAGTATAGGTATAAGCTATGTAATTGAAATTATTAATTAGTTTTGGTATAGACAATTTGTTTATTGGTTTTCAGAGGGTTGGTAGAGAGAACTTGTTCGTAGGGTTTAACCCGCGATTTATTTTTCAGGTTAGTAGAAGTTCAAGTCTAAAGGTTGAGGATCCGCAGCTGGAGGACTTATCTATTATTTCTTCTTATTTCAATGTAGGATATTTTCTTATTGTTAGATGATATATTTTTATTTAGAGATCACTAGATTGTTGGACTATGTTATCAGGGGTCCTTGATTTACGGGATTCCCGAGTTGTACCTTTTGAAGAATTTTTAATTGAATTTTTTATTTAATAGATATTCTTTTCAGCGAGTTATTTATTCTTTTTATTTTCTTTTTGCATTATGTGCTTGTTTAAATACTTTAATTGTTTTGATATCCCTTGGTTTTGTACGCGGACTTGATCAACCCGTATTCCGAAATTAGGGGGTATTACAAAACGACTCCGGTAGAAGAAAATATTAGGGCTAGAAATAAAGATTTCTTCGATATGGCGATGATGATCACCATCATTATCTTCATCATCCCCTGCTTCTGCAATCAAATTCCCTTTCTGGGTATAATCTAAAACACCCTAAGGCTTGATCACAATACAAGGAGGGTAAAATTTTCTCTCCAACCAAACACCACAGCAAGAACACTTCAAACCCGCCTCACCACCATTCTCAACCACCTTCTCTCCTTCTCTCTGAACCACTCCAATCTGCTTCACCAATGGAAAGAAAGCATAATTCCCCGATGACTCGTCACGGAACTCCGGCCGCGAAGACGAGCAGTCCTCACACATTTCATGCAATTCAGCCAGTTTCCGATGATTTGAGCAGTAACCCAATTTGGAAATCTCTGCGGCGTGGACTTCACAGAGACGATCCCTGTGTGAATTCTCGCTTTTCGTGGGCTCGAAGATATGATCGACTTTAGAACACCATAGACAGGGTGTTTTGAGGCCAAAATAGTCTGCAAATTTTATGATCAGATAAGAAAAGAGAGAATTGAGGAGGAGGAGGATGATCAGAATCCATTCAAGGATTGCATATATGAGAATGAGAGTGATTTTGTTGGTGTTTCTATGCAACATGGTTGCAAATTTGTTGGCAGCCATTGTTGATGCGCTGTTTTTAATATACACAGTTAGAGAGAGAGAGAGAGAGAGAGAGGCAGCAGATGCAAATTTGGCTTTATGTGTGCGCGTGTGTGTGTGTGTAAGAGAGAGAGAGAGAGAGAGAGAGAGAATGGAGAACTGGTTTTATGTCAGAGAGAGAGAGGGAGAGAGTAGATGAAGATGTGATTCAGTTTTGGACTGAGAAGGGCGGTTTGAAAGGAGAGACAGCCAAAGAAGACTTGGAACTATAGGAAAAGAATGAAGTGAGAGAGTCACACAACTCACAAGCATTTGATTTGATTTTCTTGAATTTTGAGAAAGTTCTAAGCAACTATTTTTTTTTTTTTTTTAATAATCAGCCAGTAATACATTATTATTCTGTTATTTGTTTATTTAATCTCCATTAAATATTTATATATTGTGGATAAATTGCATGTTCTTTGATTAAAATATAAATGGGAGACCTAATTAGGTGGATAGGGTTAGCTTTGGATCCAAACACCATTCCTTACTACACCCTGTTTTTCTTCTTGGGCATCAAATTAGTGGGCCCAATGACCATACAAATAAGTTGGTGGACCACACCAAAGTAAGGTGTGGGGGCCATAAAGGATGCTAGATGCTGGATCTCATCATGTATGTCCCTTTTTACATTTCTTTGGTCAGTATGAAAGAATAATATTTTATATAGAGATATATTGTATTTTAATTATATATGAAATTAACATATGCAATACTCTTTCTTCTCATAGAATTTAAATTATTATTATTATTATTAACAGATGCAATATTCTTACCAAACCGATTGTAGTCTATCGGTACATCCTTATTTTCAATGGTACAAAATAAGGGTTTCCATAAAAATAATCAAATAAAAATAGATGGGTCAATATTATATGTGTGAGAGTAAGAATAACCTTATGCGAGCAGCCAAGTTTTTGTCCTTTTATATATAAACACTCACATAAGGTTATTCTTACTAATAACTGATGTAATCCAATCACAAATGCACATATAGTATGTAATTACAAACTTATAAAAGTGATAAATAAAAAAATCAAACAGGGTGGCTGAATTTATTATTTAAAAAAAAATTATTATCCTTATTTATACCACATAGGGATGGCCTACTCACCGGTTAATATGCAAGTATTGTCTTATTTTTTTAAAAAAATTTATTATCCTTATTTATACCACATAGGGATGGCCTACTCACCGGTTAATATGCAAGTATTGTCCTATATATAATGCATAGTGATAGTTGGATGTAAAAAAAGTAATTCCGAAATAATTATAACAATTGTGTCCACCGACGGTGCCGGGAGTTAGGCGACAAATTGTAATATATATATATAACATGACGAATATAAAATATAAAACAAGAA
>JAOTQH010229739.1:0-13968 GCA_025631255.1 Cornus kousa
TGGACTTCAATGATCACTGGATATGCTCAGAGTGGAAAAGGGTTAGATGGTTTGGAACTTTTTGATTATTTGGTGAATGACGAAGGCGTTGCGCCTGACCATATATGTTTTATGGCTGTCTTGACTGCCTGCAACCATGCTGGATTTCTCGATAGAGGGATTGAATATTTTAATAAAATGAGGGATTATGGTCTGGATCCTGAGTTAGATCATTATGCTTGCTTGGTTGACCTCTATGCAAGAAATGGACATCTAAGAAGAGCGAAGGAGTTAATGGAGGAAATGCCATTTGATCCGAACACTGTAATGTGGAGTTCCTTTTTGAGTTCTTGTAAAGTGTACGGTGAAGTAGAACTTGGGAGGGAGGCAGCATATAAGCTCTTTAAGATGGAACCAGGTAGTGCTGTCCCATACCTAATGCTGGCAAATATTTATGCCGGAGCTGGTTTATGGAGTGAAGTGGCTGAGATTAGGAATTTGATGAAACAGAAGGGAATAAGAAAAAATGTAGGATGGAGTTGGATTGAGGTAGATAAGAAGGTTCATGTTTTCTCAGTGGGTGATTTTTCTCACCCTCAATCACAATACATCAATGCCGAGTTGGATAAGCTGAATCTGGAAATGAAAGAGGCTGGGTGTATGCCCAAACTGATATGAGATTTAGAGGATTTTGATGATGAACAACTATAATGATGTACGGGTTAAAATCAGCAGCATTTCAAGAGAGATTTAAGGTTGAAGTGGAGGTTGATGTGGAGGGGCAAGTTGAGGTTGAAGTTGCTGAGGGGTGTACAATTACCCAATTTTGTGATAAGATTATTGATGTGTTCATGAATGAGAAACCCAAATCAAAAGAGTGGTGGAAGTACTTGGTGTTCAGGGAGGAGTGGGAGAAATATAGGAATAGCTTCTATAATTGCTGCCAAACCAGGGTTGAGGCTGAAAATGATTCTGAAATGAAGCAGAAATTAATTGCACTAGCAAGAAAAGTGAAGAAGGTAAAGACAATTTTAAATTTTTTAATTTTTAATGTGCATATAGATATGTTTGCAATTATGCATATTTATTTAGGGTTAGGGATAGATGCAAATTTTAGTGTCCCTTCCAGTTTTGTTTGATTAGGTGTGAGCTTTGCAGATTGATGATGAAATGGAAACACATACTGAACTTCTTGAGTTACAAGATAGCCCCATGGATGTAAATGCAATTGTTGCAAGGTGGCACAAAGACTTCACGGGCGAATTTTTCTGTCATCTAACGTTGCTTTCAGAAACCTATGACAGCTTGGAGGACCGTGATGGTAACAAAATGAGCATTTTATGCAGTCACATTGATATTAAAATTAATTTGGTGGATTGAGATGGATAATTACCTGCTAGTTAATTGTCTAGTTCGGATGCCTTTATTGATCATCCTTTTGATGCTAGTTGCAGGACAACATTTTATTTTTGTGAATGTCTTTTACGAACTTGCTTGCAGCAATTACTCCATTTGCTTCTATTTGTGGCGGATTTATCAAATTCAGGTTAATTTTCTTTTTCTTCGAAAAGGAAAAGGAAAATGAAAGATGCATAATTGTTGATTTTTTTATGTATGCAAGTGGACTACTTGATGGTACTCTTGCAAGTGTATTTGGATACCAATGATTACTACGTTAGGCTATTTTTTAGCATAAAGCTGTAAGTTGTTATTGCAATTCTACATATCACAATGCTTACTGATATATACTAGTAACAAACTCATTTACTAAACTTGAGAAATGACTCCAAACTAGTATCTAAACAAACATAGTTGTATTTATCAGAAATATTTGGATACATCAGAAAGAGTGGATTTGCCTGATTTTGACATGATGTGTTTATCATATTTAGATAAAACAATTTAAATCAAGGCTAAACAAAGAATCAGTAGTTAAAGTACTTCCATGTCTGATCGTAGCAACATTCTTTAATTGTGCCTGAGAAAACCTCTAAATATTTTTAATTTGTAGTTACTATTTAGCCTCCGCCAACAATAAAGTTGTTCTTCAAGTCCAGCCATTGATTTGTTCATGGAGTCACTTTTAATGATTAGTTTCTTTGAACAGGCTATGAGCTATCTGTTTTGATGCCATTTTAGTCTTACTAATCTGACTTTTCAACAGGGAAGTGATGTAATAAATGGATGGAGAATACTGTCAGGACAAAAAAAAATGGATGGAGAAAATTATCAATATTGTTTGAAGTCCTAAATTCTTTCCATCAATATATATTCAAAAGTATTTTGGAATCAAATAGAAAATAATTTTAAATTTTAAATTCTGTTTAATATAATGCGTTAATGTTATATAGGAGCAGATTTTTGGAAGCATCCTTTCTGCTAGTTGTTAACTATCTGGAATTAAAGAATATTGTTATATTCTTAGGAAAACTACTGCTAAAATATTTTTAAAGCTAATAAATTTTTTGTCCTCTGCTTTGCTATATTTTAGAAGTAGCTTGTATCATTTTATCCACCTTTCTTTTCTTTTCTTTATTTCTTTTTCTTTTTTCTTTTTTCTTTTTTCTTTTTTTTGGTAAACATCATTTTTTTGCTAGATTTTATCCATCTTGCTGGTTACTTATGAAAAACTGTTTTGCTATTTTGTCTGCGTTCTTTTGTTACAAATCATGCAGCCCTTTTTAATGATTTTCTTCCAACACTTTGATATCTCTGTAAGCATAAAATTCATTCATATCATTCCAATCCCATTTAAAAAAATGTCTTCTCACAAGCTTTGTTGAATTGACAAAACAACCGAAAAACTCAACTCCTATTTCATGAGACATGGAATTTTATCAAACTTTTAAATGAAGAGGAATACAAAAGAAAGTTGAGGATCCTTCCAAATACTGATACAGCCGCGGGAAAGCAGAAAACACAAAAGAATGTTGCATTCTTACCGTGACCAAAGATGCCTAACCAAAGTTATTATGGATGATTCAAAGTTGCAATATAATATTATTGTACTATCTTTTGGACAGCAGTGGCAAGGCTTGGGGCTAGATGCTTGTCTGCAGTTTCTGCCTATGATAATACACTGGAGATAGTGGATACACTAGATGTTGCCCAAGCCAAATTTGGCGACATCCTAAACTCTCCTTCAGTGGATGTGGCATGTGAAAAGATTAAGAATCTTGCTAAGGCAAAGGAACTTGACTCTTCTTTGATCTTATTAATAAACAGTGCTTGGGCTGTGGCAAAGGAGTCGACAACCATGAAGAGTGAGGTATGGATATCAACCTTCTACTGAGTGCTTACTCTGCGCATTCCATTGGAATTTTCACTTAACTAAGGTTGCTTTACTAGATGAAAGCTGGGTAGAGGAGACTTTGATATGAAAGGTCAAATTGACTGGGTTTTTTATTTTTGTTTTTTGTTTTTCTTAATCAGTATAATCTGTTTCAAGAAGCCTAAAGGAGTCAAACAATGTAGATTGGACTGTGCTGGAGTTAAAAAAACTAGGCTCTTGCCTGAAAGCTCATCTTACCTAGATAATAACATAAGAATCACTGTAGAAAGAAGTATCTTCCTAAAAAAAAATAAAAGATGAAGAACTGAACATCAACTGTTTCAGCTTATGAATACCCAATTCAACACCATCAGAAGACCAAATATTTCGCTTCTTCCGGACACTCTACATACCACACCATGGGGCAGCTTTCTGCACCTGCCTAATCATGTATCTGACACATCCCCTTGCCAGCAGCGAAAAACTTAATGACTGATCTAGGTATCACCCACTATACTGCAAAAGGAGACAAGAAGAGAGAATTCCTCAAGAAACCCGGGTGTAGCAGAAGGTGATTTGCAGTGAGCAGCTTGAACCTCTTTGCAAATGCAGCACCAAATAGTAAGTACTTTGACCATGCACCTAAGTAGAAATATAAAAAGAAGAAAAATGAGAGAAATATGTATGTAAAAGGTTTGAATGAGATTTATTTCTCATTCACAACTTTACTATTTATAGATAAAATGAAAGCACATGTTCATATTACAAGAAAGGAAATTAAATCAAATCTAAATAAAATCACAGCATATTCTAAAGCATATTCTATGACATATCCTATAGCATAATCAAATCTCTGCTAATATGGTAAGTCATTCCATAAATCGTGGCTATCATATCTGCTAACACTCCCCCTTAAGTTGGTGCGTGGATATCTGAGATGCCCAGCTTGGACAAAGCTAGCATCATTCTTCAGAATCTACAAGTTGCAGAGTGCAAATTTGACTAGCAACGATTTTCTCTCAAATGAAGTGCCGATTAACAAATTAAAAATGTCTCCTTAGACCATAAACAATTAACAATGTCTCCTCAGGCCCTAAACAACCAATCATGTCTCCTCATACCTTAAACAACCAACAATGTCTTCTTAGACCGTAAACAACCAAATATGTCTCCTTAAACCATTTCCCTTCATAAACATGTAAATGGAAGAATCAACAATGTCTCTTCAGACCATTCCCCTCCATAATCAACAATGTCTCTTCGGACCATTCCCCTTCATAATCAACAATGTCTATTCAGACCATTCCCCTTCATACATATGTATAAACAAGGTAGATGAAAGAATCAACAATGTCTCCTCAGACCATAAAAAAGAAGCAATTATGTCTCCTTAGATCATTTCTGAATGGGTGGTGCCAAACTCGCAACGCCCTCATTGAGGTCGGACCACCCTGCTTACCCGACACCTCCCGGATGGTCATTAAACCATTCTTGAATGGGTGGTGCTGAACTCGCAATGGCTTCATTGCAGGGCATTGCAGTCGGACCACCTTGGCTCTGCTACCAAGTAGAAATATAGAAAGAAGAAAAATGAGAGAATTGTGGAAAGGCTTGAATGAGATAAATCACTCATTCATAGCTCTAGTATTTATAGATAAAAGAGCACATGCTCATATTATAAGAAAGGAAATTAAATCAAATCTAAATCAAATCGAAGCATATTCTATAGCATAATCAAATCTCTGCTAATATGGTAAGTCATTCCATAAATCGTGGCTATCATATCTGCTAACACTTATGAAGTGTGAACCCTTCTATAGACTCTCTCTCTACTGCCTCTCTAGGGCTTTTCTGCGAGTTCTCTTGCGTGAAAATAGAGGATTACAAGTGACTTATTATTTTTGAATTTTTCTTGATGTTTCTTTTGATTTTTGTGTTTTGATATTGGTATTCTTCATGATATTATTGTGTTATTTGTATAGCTGATTAAAATGTATGTACCTTTTTTTTTTTTTGGGTTGGTGGTTAGTTTTTAATTCAAATGTTAATGAGTGAGTTAGAACAAAGTTCTATAAAATATGTATAATATATATATATATATATATATATTCTTCCTTATGCACTATCTTTAACATGACAAATATAGCCTTTTGGTTATATCCCAAATTGATTAAAATGTTAATCATTATAATCTTCCTTACGTACTATATTTACTCTTTTTACACTAGCAAATATAGCCTTTCCAATGCACAATGAGTTACATTAATATTATCATGCAGAAAAAAAAAAGCATTAATATTTTTTTTTGAAAGATAAAAAAAAAAAAAATAATAATATTAACACATCCATGTTGAGCCCATGTATTTTAATTTTTCATTTCTATTTATGTTGCTTGGCAAGAAATAAAAGTACAACACCAAGCTGATTCATCGTATGGAAGTCGCTGCTTTGAAACTTCCCTTCTGTAGTGCCCAAAGTTATCTAATTTTAAACTGTTATGAGTAATCAATAATGAGGGCAAAAATGTAATCTGTACAACTTTCAGACTTCAGCTTTTGTATATAACCAACAATCTTAATGAATTCAACGCTTAAAATTAAGACATAATCAAACAAGTTTTCAGATTAATACATTAATTTTAGCGCCTCAAATTTAGTACTTGAAATATTCAGTGCTTAATTTTCAGTTTTATCAAACAGCATCTAAGTGTTCATCTAAGGATGAGCTCCTAAAGTAAGTACTAAGGTTGGGGAGACCTACATGGTAGTTTAATGAAAGGTTCCTAAGGCTGGTTATTATACTTGGCTGGCTAGAATGGTTATGGCTATTTGGATTACATAAGGATGGTAGTCTAATGGAAAGTTTCTACAGCCGGTTATTGGTATGCTATTATGTTTGATTGCTTGGCTTGCTAAGGTTGATTTCTCTGGTGATGAACAAGGGATGTTTGAGGTTAAGGTTGGTTCAAGATTGCTCGACTTGTTTAGCTTGCTTATCATGAATTCTACTTCTTATTTTAGTTGATTCAATTCTCTTGATTAGTTTGCAGCTTGATAAGTGAATTGAGTTTGTGGTGATGAAATGCTTTCACACAAAGTATACATGTATGTGTGTGTGTGTGTGTACATATAATTACGCAGAAGATGCTGTACATAAACTTAGCAAATTAAGTCTTTCAAACATCCAGACTTGTAAAATAAAATCCTAGCATTCATCTAACCTTAACATACATCTAAACAGAGAAATTAAGCTAAGATAACATGCATCAAACCTACTCTAAAATTTCACATTCATACACATGCATTTAAAATACATGAACATCATTGGACAGTAAAGTAAAGGAGTTTATGTAACGACCCGAAATCAAAATACATCAATTTCATTAATAATCCTCAATTACATCAAATGATCTTCATAGAATATACAAGTGTCATACATCAAATGACCGTTGAGCTACTCTGATGCGCTACCTCACAAAACAGCTTACACCCTAAAACACATGGTTAAGGTAAGCTCCAAATATCAAAACAGATCAGCACACAAACTCCTCCACTTGGACCTTTGTACCTGAAAAATGGTGGGGTGGGACAAAGTCTCAGTAGGAAAAATCATAACAAGAATTTAAGGAGGTTTCATGAATAATAAGCTTCGCAAACTATACATATGCCTGGTGAATATATCAGCAAAATACATATATGCAATTTAAGCAAAACAATTATTTTCATAGTCAATAAAGAGATTTGAAGCAAAATCACTCCAAGCCATTCAAGCTATAAAGAACCCTACCCAAGAGTGATGAAGATACTATGAAGAAGGAATCCTACAACTTTCTTCCTTGTTCTCCCTCTTGTTTTTCTCTTTCTTTTCCTTTGGTTTGTGCTGTAACAAAAGGAAGGCAGCAACAGGTGTAAGGTTGTGCAGAGACATGTGTCTCTTGGGTTGGGATATAAGACCAGGTGTTAGGAAGACTCAGGGTTGGGATATAAGACCAGATGTTAGGAGGACTCATATGGCTTTGACACATGGCTGCCACCAAGTCAGATTTTGGTTTAATTGCAACCTCTTCCTGACCAACTAAATAATCACACAAATGCCTCCAAATAAAATCCCGTAACTTCAATAAATCATGCTTTATACCCAATGCTACTAATCATGATTAAGAGTCACTAAGCACAATTAAGAGCCACTAAGCACAATTAAGAATCACTAAACATGATTAGAAGGCCTAATTAAAATCACAGTTTTAAGGGTTAGAGACACTGACACAAGTTTTCTCGGTAAGTCACCTGCATCCTCGCCTCAAGCGAAGCCCTCGAGGATATTCCGCCCAATCATATATGTTGGGACTCTTCTTCCAGGTGAAGAGTAAACCTGAAGCCTCTCAGGGCTGAGAGTAAGTCACATTTCTCTCACATGAAGGCTGAGTGTGAGCCTGAAGCCTTTCACACAAGGGCTGAGCGTAAGGCACAGTTCTCTCACATGAAGGCTGAGTGTAAGCCTGAAGCCTCTCACACAAGGGCTGGGAGTGAGCCACAGTTTTCTCATATGGAGGTTGAAAGTATTAAGCCTTGGGTGTACAAAGATTTATCTCTCCATTGATGGATTTGTACAATTTCTGCCCATATTCCTAGAGTTAATTCAACAGATACTCAAGTGAAAGCTCATCTCTTGGATTTGAAGAACCAGTATGAAGGATATGAATGATAAAGCTCAATAGTGGTGCTAGCCATGAAGGATATGAATGGTAAATCTCAATAGTGGTGCTAGTCATGAAAGATATGCAATTTAAAAGCTCATGGTAGCTTCTACCGAAAATAGAAGAAGAAATGTATGCACAGTGGTAATGGTATCTCCTCCACCTTCCAAAGTGGATGGTGAGGGTTCAAGACCCCATAGGGGCAAATGGGTTCGTGAGTTTCTTGCCAAGGAAAAAATGTATGCACAGTGGTAGAATTTGAACGAAGATACGTAGAGATATCTTGTTGTATTGCTCTTGTGTGATGTATGTAAGTGGGAGCATGATTCTCCACACTGTTCTCAAGTTGTATCACACTCTTCCATTGGGGCAAATGGGTTCATGAGTTTCTTGCCAAGGAAAAAATGTATGCACAGTGGTAGAATTTGAACAAAAATACGTAGAGATATCTTGTTGTATCACTCTTGTGTGATATATATATATATATATATATATGTAAGTGGGAGCATGATTCTCCACACTGTTCTCAAGTTGTATCACACTCTGCCATTAATCTCTCTCTATATGAATATGTATTTCAAAGAGCTAATAGAGTTGAGTGTTCTCTCTCTCTCTCTCTCTCTCTCTCTTATGGAAGATTGTCACAAGGTGTACTTATAGCCCCATTCAATGATGTAGCCATTAGTTACAAATGGGTTGCTTTGGGACTGCTGAACTAGCCGTTAGGTTGAGTTCAGTGCTTTAACAGTCTACTTGCTCACAGGGCAGTTGACATGTTTGGTCAAGGCAGTTTACCATTCAAGTGGATATGTTGACTTGGGCATGCATCCTTTGAGCTGTTAAACTCTCTGGACATTCCAGGTTGACTGATACAAGGGAATCAATTAGCTGACTTCAAAAGTTAAATTTTGGTCATTTCAGCTTGGGCATGCATCCTTTATATCATTGATATTTGTGCTGTTACAACTTATGAAAAAATATTTGTGCTATTACAACTGGTTCTTTCAGTGCAGTTACCATAACTGGCATTATTCACAAAAGTCATTTCTATTTTGTCAAGGGGTTGTATCTTCGTCTGTTGAGGTCTTTTTGATTTATCGATATGGAAAATTTTATTTTGGGTGTACTGTGTTGTAACTTGTCACAGTTTCAGCTGATTTGTAAACTTCATGAAGATTAGTAACTTGTAGAAATAAGTATAGTTAGCTAAACGCAGCTATCAAATATATATTTTGACTCAAAAGATAGCTATTTTTGCTGGGGTACAATATGCAATATCTGTACACATGGATTCATGCACACGTGATGTTTGTTAACCTTCAAGTTAGCCTTGTATGTTTAATTTTGTGTTATCATTTGATTTACATATTTAAGATGCTTTGCTTTTCAGCCTATCTCGCCTATCCGATCTGAAATTGATGTTAAGCTTGGCGGTACTCAGTGCAAGATAATAATGAGTAGACTAAAGCCATGGATGCACCTGCAGTCCTCAAAAAAGAAGAAAATGGTGCTTCAGGAACAAAATACTAATCTTGATAGGCCGCCGTCAATTGAATCAAAATCCATCATGTGGACGTGTACTGTTTCAGCCCCAGAAATGGCTATTGTGCTTTATAGTCTGAGAGATTCGCCACTATATCATGTAAGTGATCTAATTTAATGTGTTATTATGTTTTGTTGAGTACTGAGAAGTTGTCCGCACATCTGAATCATCAGTTTTTGCTCCATAGCTGTAGTATCCATGTTACTGAGAAACTGTCACATGTATCAGAACAAACCAAAATATTGAATCTTTAGTTTGCTCGTGTGTGCACACGTCGTGCTCATGTGTTTACAAGTAATACATGAATGAGTCAAAGTAAATCAATTGAGTATAAATATATCTCATTAATGACATTATTACTCTAGGTCATGTTCATCAATTAACAAGTACCAATCACATATGCATAAGAAAAAATAAATAAAACCTAAATGTAATATACAATTACAATATTATTAGAATGGTAGACTCCAATAACATGTACGCCGAAGGGTTGACCATGTTTGACTTTTCTCTCTTCTCTTTCTATCTTTTTGGACGCCGGAGTCCTTCACTCCGGCGCCTTGCTCTTTTTGTTGTTCGATCTTTGGCTTCAGGTAGGGACTCGTGCTATTCAACGCTCGTATCTTACAGCGGCGAGTTTACCACGCCTCAGTTTCCATGGAGAAATCAAAAGCTGTTCCATCGGCAATGACATGGTTTTTAGGGTTGATCATCAAAGCATCAAGGATCGGGAATCTGCTCTAAGATCTTGCTTGGTTGGCCGCTTTGATCGAGATGTGGGAAGTATAGAAGGGATCAAGGCGTGGGCGACGAAGTCTTGGAAGGTTTCAAGTGGGGTGAAAGTCTCATCCTTACCCGACGGCCTACTCTTGTTCAGGTTTCCATCAAAGGCTGAGGCGCCAAGGGTCTTGAATGAAGGGAGGAAACGATGGGGAGATGCCATATTAGCCATCGATATATGGTATTTTGCGGTGGGTTGTTCAGCAGTGGAAAATCGAGAAAAGATACGAAGGGTGGTGTTGTTTGGATTGCCCCTCCATCTGTGTTGTAATAAGTTGTTCGAAGCCATTGGAGACTTATGTGGAGGATTTAGAGGCATGGAGGCGGACGTTTCGGCAAGCGGTGAAAGAGTTCTTCTATATGTCTTTGCCGCAGAAATTTTGCCGGAGTTTGTCTTCGTTGAAGATCAGCGCGTGGCTTTCAAAGTCAATCTGCTAGAGGAAATCTCTCCTGCCATCCTCCCGAAGTCCTACTATGGCGTTGATGAGGGCCCCTACTTCACATCCGAAGTAATGACTGGACATCGCTGGAATTTACAGATTCGTCTTGGTCACCAAGGTAAGAGGCGAGTTGTTGTTAACGCGCCGGTAGCGAGTGGGGAAGACAAGCATAAGAATCGTGATTATAACGCCCTTGAATCAGCGCCTTTCGTATCTTAGTAATAATCGCCTTAATGAAGGCCAACCACGTGGACAGGCACGTGGCATCCCAGAGGCCACTCAAGCAAAGGCCTTTGTTGGGCCAAAGTCTGGACGTGATGAGAGGTATGGGCCTGCTACAATTAATGGGCTGTTAAATCATGGGCCACAAGCTACAAATGATTTGAAGAGGGCAGTAATGTGGGGGCCCAATAACCAATTATCCATTTCCTTTTTGAATGAAAGCCCACATTCTAAGCCCAAGTCCAGAGTTGGAGCACAAGAATGTGCTGATTTCAAAAGAAAGGTTTCATGGTGCCCAATAATCTTATCTCTATATCCTTTCTAAATACCAAGCCCAACCCAACCATGGAACCCAGCATCTTTGATCATCCACAGCAGAGTCGTCGTCTCCAAGGTAATTCTGTAACTTCTTGGACCTCACTGGAGAAAAGGAGGTGGATGAAATTCAGTGCTGATGAGGCTGGGGTAGGAATTGATGAGAAGATCTTTCGCCATACCAAGTGCTGCGCTGATTTTACAGGAAAATCTGTCATTGACATTGCACTGTCGAAGGGAAGATTTCCTCGCTTTTCATCTCGGGACTCCCTCAGTCATCGCAAAGGATATAGGTGGTCCAGAAAAGATAAGCAAAAATGGATTCCTATGAACGATCCAGGCAAGTCCTCTGCTAATCACCATTGAAGCTCTTATGTTGCTTCTCCTTCTTCTTCTACTCCTCCTTGTGGGGTGACGAGGAGTGACGCTGAGGTGGAAACAGAGAAGAGCCGTGAGTTATCAGTGTACAATACGGAAGGGAAGGCTGCCTCTGGGTCTGTTTTCATCGGGCATGTTAAATCGGCGGCCTGTGCAGTTAAGGATATGCTGGAGGGGGTCACGGTTCGCATGGGGAGAGACCTCCATTTTTAGTTATCTAATGACGAGGCTTCGGTTTCGTTCAAAGAGCTCCGTCTGCGTGTAGCCTCGGAAGGCTTTAATTGTTTGCCACTTGCAGGGGCTGAGGAGAATGAGCCTGTGAGATCTTTGTGTAATGGAGTAGACGACTTCTTTACAGGTTCGGTGTTTGAGAGTGGAGGAGATAATGAAGATGATGATGATCTCAGTTCCATCCAACAAGTTTACTTAAATGAGCTAGACCCTTGGCTGGAAAATGAATGTTCTGATGTGGAACCTTTGGCTGTTATGCGACCTGGCTTTTCTGGTCTCATCAGAGGGTAATAACGACCAGACTTTATCTATTCTTCAAGCTATATTGGAAGGAAGAGAGATTGCAGTGACTAATGAGGTTATGAACACCGAGCCTTTATCGTCATGGAAAGGGGCACAGGAGATTAAGAATCTTATCTCTTATGTTAACTATGAAGGCAAGAAAGGGGTGGTGAAGGAAAGGGTAAGGACTAGAAGCAGGGGTTTAAAGAAGTGGGGAGGGGAGATAATCTTATCTGGTTTTTAATGAAGTTACGAATTATTACTTGGAATGTTTGTGGTCTAAATGACCCGAATAAGAGGAGGATGGTGAAGGTGGCCTTAAGGAAATGGGGGCCCAGGTTGTTTGTTTGCAAGAAACCAAGTTGGCATCCATTTCTGAAGGGGTGGTTAAGAGTTTGTGGGGAGGAAGGTTTGTGGATTGGGAGGTTTTGGATGCTATAGGTACTTCGGGTGGAATTTTAGTTATGTGGGACAGCAGATGGTTGTCTAGAATGGATGTGTGGATAGGGAGATTTTTTGTTTCATGTGAGTTTAAGATGGAAGAGGATAATTTCAGATGGGTTTTTTCTGGGGTCTATGGACCAGTTGTTGATGATGAGAGACCTATTTTCTAGGAGGAGCTTTGCCATGTTCAAGGATTGTGGTCTCTTCCTTGATGTTTGGGTGGGGATTTCAATTCTGTCAGGTCCCCGTCAGAGAGGTCTACAGGGGGAAGGAGGTCCTCAGAAATGGATCAGTTTTCTGACTTCATTGATGAGCATCTTCTCATTGATCTACCAATGGAAGGTGCAGCCTACACTTGGTCGAATGGCAGGGATCCAATCACTCTCTCAAGATTGAACAGATTTTTGATCTCTGGGGAGTGGGAAGAGAAATTCCCGGACGTTGTTGAGGCGGTTTTAGCAAGGGTCACCTCTGATCATGTTCCTTAGGTTTGGATTGTGGGGGTTTGTGTTCTCGAAGAACCCCGTTCCGATTAGAGAATATGTGGTTGAGAGTGGAGGACTTCCAAGGGAAAGTTCGTTCTTGGTGGGAGGGAGCAATAGTTACAGGTGCGCTCAGCTTCATGTTAACAAAGAAGTTGAGAGTTCTCAAATTCGATCTTAAGCAATGGAATGAGGAGGTTTTTGGGAATCTTGAATGGAGGAAGAATATAATCCTTGCTGAACTTTCCGAGATTGATCGTCTTGAGGAGGCGGGTGGGGATGTGGAATCACTATGTACTAGGTGAGATTGCTAGCATGGAGGAGATTTCGTGGCAACAAAAATCCCGGGCTCTTTGATTGAAAGAGGGAGATTGTAACACAATTTTTTTTCACAGACTAGCTAATGCTCATAGGAGTAACCATATAGGACGTATTCGGGTGGAAGTGGTGGAGCTGTGGAGGGAGGAAGAGGTGCATAATGGGAGTGTCTCTTTCTATTAGAAGCTTTACACAGAGCCATTAGCTTGGAGACCCAAACTCGATGGTCTCCCTTTTTGAGGCCATTTCTGAGTTGGATAGAGATGGGCTTGAGATTCCTTTTATTGAAGAAGTTCTAAAGGCCTTATCAAGTTGTAATGGGGACAAAGCTCCGGGGCCTGACGGGTTTACTATGCGGTTTCTGTTGGAAAGTTGGGCAGTAGTGAGAAATGAGGTGATGAGTACCTTTCAGGAGTTTCATTTTACTGGCGTCTTTGAGAAGTCGCTAAATGCTTCATTCATTGCCCTCATCCCAAAGAAGGGAGGCGCTTCTAACATTAAGGATTTTCGACCAATTAGCTTAGTGGGTTGTATTTACAAACTCATAGCTAAGGTGCTTGCTCTTAGGATGAGGGAAGTTATGGATG
>JAOTQH010229768.1:0-13966 GCA_025631255.1 Cornus kousa
GTCCCTAAGTTGATTTCCTTGAGTTGATCAATGGTTGCTTGCCCCCCATCTTCTAGTGTTAGTGGAGCTTTCTCGATGTCATCTGGTTGTTCAGAGTCAGGTTCCTCTTCAACAATGATGTGGTATGAAGTAACATAAGATGATTTGCCAATGTCTTCTGTTCTATCCACTTCTTTTGATTGATTAGTGAATACAATGGTTCACCTTTGAGCTTTTAGTGTAACATTATTGGTGACATCTACCTCTGTCTTACGTTTAATTCGCGAGGGCACTAGGCTCCACACTTTAGTATTGTTCACCATATTGATGTTAGCTTCTTCTGACTTTCTACTCTCACTGCTTCTTAGCGGTGCATCATTAATAGTACCAATTCGAGAAAATACTGAGTTTCGAGATTGAGGTTGTAGATATTTTCTTCCTTGGTCATGAAATCTCATTCTATTAAAAACAGAGGTACAAGGCAAACTGCTAACATGAGAACTTGAGACATTTGATTCTTGGCTCAACAACCTGTTGAATACAGATGTTTGAGCAAATGGAGCTCTTATACGGTCAAAGACTGATTTTTGATGCATAGTCTATTGATCTTGTTCATCCTCAACTTCTTCAAACCCAATATATAAAGTGTTTCACTTTTTATCCTTTTTGGTAATTTGAATTTGAAGTGGCTTAGATGCTGCGAAATTGAGACCGGACTTGGGTGGAATGATCCTATGCCCTTGTTTCTTCAACTTCTTTTGTGTCTCATTGAGGCCATGTAGTTTCTCATCGGTGACCTCAGAATTCAATTTTCCAAGGCTTGTAGGATTTGTAAAATCATACCTCGACTTAGCTAAGAGTTGGTATGCTTTAAGATCGAATCCTTCATCAGTCCTTTGTTTTGGAAGTGATCTATGTTCGACCAGAGATTGAGAAGGCCGTACAAACCCTTTTAACGAAGGCTTAGAAGGCCAAGACTTTTGAATCTTAGTAAGAGGAAGAGTTAACTCTCTTTGTAGCTTTTGCATATCTTTTTTTTCTTCGGTTTACGACATTTTCACTATAAATTCCTTGGTTTCAGGTATCTCGATGATAGGTGATTGCCTTTCTTGTCTTTGAGATTTTGGAACATACTTCAAAAGAGGTCTCATCCGATGTGCTTTTATTGAGAACCTTCGCATTTTAGTTACCTTAACAATATCTGTCACTGAAACATCTTATGGATCACTTAATGCTTCTTTTGCTTTTGTAGATTAAATCTCTTGTAGAGGCAGATGGCTTGAGATGGGCACTTCCGAAGGTGTATCGGGATTGATATAGAACTTGGCATCGGTAAAATGAGATTTTGCTTCTGTAAATGGTTTATGGTCCGCCACAATCGTTTGTACGCCATTCTTATAGAATTTGAAGCACTAATGAAGAGTCGATGGAATGATGTTATTACTATGTATCCAAGGCCTTCCCAACAACAAATTGTAGGACGTCTTTGCATCAATAATGTGGAATAAGGGTTCAACTTAGAGCTCGACAATAGTTAGCTTCACCCAAATCATGCCAATTGCTCTCTGTCCTCCTTGGTTAAAACCTTGAATAATAAGATAGCTACGAGATAGCTAGTCGACTGTGATACTGAGATTTTTCATCGTAAATTTTGGCATGAGATTCACCGTTGATCCACCATCAACAATAATTTGAGTAATGATAAGCGCCGAATATTGCATATTCAAGCACCCATATTTTCATTAGTTAAGTCCATTTATTGTTTAATTGTATAGATTTTCTCCAGTTCCATGTTTCTGTGTATTTTCAGGTTTGTCCTCCAAAAGGAAATAAAATGGAAGCTTTTGAAGGCTTGATGAAGATCGAATCATTTCGAGCTTTTGCATCTGGAGATTTCCAAGAAGAATCTGCTAAAGTAGGTCCATGAAGCCCTTCTATAATGAAAAAAAGGATAGACAATTCTCAATAGGCTAGTGCTAATTCCAAGTAGAAGAAGTCCAAAGTAGAAGGAGAAGAAAATACAATCTGAGGCATCTACGAGCGCAAGTAGCATCACCCACGAGCACTCGTCCGGCATTCATGAGCATCCAAGCGCACCACACCATGTCACACGAGCACTCGTACCACCTACGAGCGCTCCAATTCGAGGCAGAATGGACCAAGGCATCTTCGAGCGCTCCTACTTCATCTACGAGCACTCTAAATCAAGGCAATAAGAATCAAAACAATTACGAGCGCTCGTAGCTCCACTTACGAGCGCTCGTCAATGAAGTCTCGAGTCAAGAAGATGTTACTAAGGCACTAACGAGCGCTCGTGTTGCGACCTACGAGCGCTTGTAGGAATATGGTAGACCCACTTGGCTCCTTGAACCTTTCAATGGGTTTCCCTCCTTGATGGGGTGGTTTGAAGTGTTCTTTTGGGAAGTATGAACCTCGGTTTTTGAAGGGTTTGGTAGACATCTTGTCTACAAAAGAAGAGGTGAAGGTTGGTTTTAATCATCACATATTTTTGGAAGATTTGTAGAGAGAGAAATATTAGAGGAGAGAGTTCTTGTGTGGCTAGAATGGGCTGAGCTCGAAAATGGAAGGGGTCTCCAAGCTTCCTCCTTCCTCTAGTGTATCCATGGGTAACTAACTCTCTATCTAGGGAGGTGATGAAGCCCTCCCTTGTAAGCATGTTCTAGTTTAGATTCTATTTTGGGATAACAATGTATATTTTTTGGTCATTTCATGATCTAGAGCACCATACTTGTTGTAATGGATTTTAATGTCTATAAATGATTATTTTGAGTTATTCATCTTGTCTTAGATGGTTGCTTCTCTTAATCATATTGCTTGCACTTTCATAGTGACAATAGAAATGAGATCATGGAATGGTTTTAATGGCTTGAAGTTGGAGAACCTTGATAGTCCATGGCTTAAGTTCCCCCTTTGATGGTCTATGCTTGATTCCTAGATTTATATGCTTTCATCATTTAATTAAGGGCTTGATATTCTTTGGCTTAGTGAGCATGTTGAAGGCTACACCCTAGTTTAGGTAGTTCAAACATGTAGACCTTTGATAGTTTATTCTTACATTTTAATTTAATGAACTTCTTGAGGATATTATAGCAACCAAGTGCTGCTACATATCATGACCATCATATATGTTGTTCTTCCCAAATTAGTCTTAATCTAGCATGTGTATAGGGTTGGAAGCGGATTCACTTCCCTAGTCCTCTCTAATTATATTTATTTTCCTTTAATTTCCTTAAAACTATAGTCTTATGCATATTCTTAATTTCAAGTATCAAGTGACAAATAAATCAAACTCTATACCAATTCCATCAAACTAAAAGTGAATCTAGCAACCTCGATTGCCATAAACTAGCAATCCCAGTGGTTCGACTTACCGGACCAATAGCAAAGGGTTGATTATAAATTGTAATCGACGTAACCGATCAGGACCAACAAATCTCTATGGTCTCAAGCAGTTCTTCGGCGGGCTTGCTTTCTTCTTTTTCTGTAATCAAATATTTGGGCAGAGAATTCTATGATTGCTACTTGGTGGTGGTTTCAGGGGTTGTGTCTGGCTTTTAACCTCTATGTGTTCTTTTTAATGTTATAACGTATACTCCTTAGTCGCGGCCTGTTCCCCCCATAGGTCGATAACCTTTTTGCTGTCCAGAGATAAGCACCTCATAACCTGATGAAAAGTATATGACACCCATTCATGCGGTGAATCCTCTTACCATGATGAGATTATAGGGCGAGTGAATTTCGGTGAGGAAGAAGTTTTCTTTAAACGTTGGTTTTACAACAGTGACTGATAAATCTATCACTTTGATGGGATCTACCTTCGTGCCATCAAATCTCAATAGCGGGCTGGAGGTGGATTTGATTGATGTGGGGTTATCTCCAGTTTCTTAAAGGCGGCCTTGGTTGTGATGTTGGCGCCGCTGTCGGGGTTCACCAGTACTCTCTTGATTAGGCAGTTGGCCACCAAGAGGTTGACTACCAAAGGATCTTCATGGGGGAGTTAGACCTTGGATAAGTCCTCATCCCCAAATCCGATTCTGATATTACCAGATACGATGGTGTTCATAATAACTGGCTTCCTCAATTTATGTACTGCCCTCAACCTGGACCGATATACCTCCTCGGATTCCCGGTCCTCTTCTGGGTTTCCA
Organism: Cornus kousa; assembly: GCA_025631255.1. Lineage (NCBI taxonomy): Eukaryota > Viridiplantae > Streptophyta > Magnoliopsida > Cornales > Cornaceae > Cornus > Cornus kousa. The sequence continues at coordinate 4,149 of JAOTQH010229768.1, forward strand.
TGAATCACGTGGATCAACTTTACGAGATTGCCTTTTATTCTTCTGAGGTTAACGTTTACCTCATTTTGCCTTGGCTATTCCTTCGATATGAGATAATTCGACAATTCACCCCTCAATATCATGGACTCCACCTGCCTTGTGAGGGTTCTGTAGTCATTAGTGGTATGTTCGTAATCTCTATGGAAAGCGCATTGCTTATTCTTGTCCTTCTGCTCCAGGGGTTTTCGAATCAGTGGTAGGGCAAGGAACCTTGCCTTTTTTTCTTGGAAAAGCCGAGCTAATGTAGTTTTAAGGGGGGTTACTCTTCTTCGTTCTTTTGCCTTTTTTCGAGGTCGGTAGCACACTAGCACCAAAGCTGGAGCTGAAGCACGATGAATCCTTGTGTTCTTAGAACCCAAAGCTCTTTCATTCAGATTCTTTTCTACCAAGATGAAAGTAGCATGTTAAACTCGATTGGCCACGTTCTCCTTGAGTCATCCATATACTTATGCCCTGGCATTCAAAGTAGGCATGTCCAGAGGGGAGTACTTGATCAAAGAAGTGTGGAATTTAGTGCCTTGGATCATGACAATTTTGAATGCCTTCAAGGCCGTCGTAGGGTGGCAGTCTGGGATCTCCGAGGCTTTTATGTTGTATCTGGTTAGAAAATCCTGCAACTTTTCTGCCCTTCTCTGCCTGATTGTGAACAGGATAGAAATTGTCTTCTTCTGCCTCTTATTACCGCAATAATAGACTAAGAAAACAGTGTAGAGAGTCTCATAGTCTGGGATCAACTTATGCGGCCTGTTCTTAAACCACTCCAATGCCGCCCTCGTCAGACTGGTGGGGAATGCTTTACACATGAGCGAATCGTTGTGGTTGTCTATGAACATCTTTTGGGAATAATGGTCTATGTGCTGGGAAGGACCATGGTTCTGTAGAAATATATGAAGACCGGCATGGTAAACTTTCTTGGCCTCTCGACATAATAGATCTCGTCAGTGAAGGGGTCTTTACCAGTGAAAACTTACACGCTTTGGCCATCTCTCCTGGCGTTTGTATCCTCAGCATCTTTCCTTCATTGAAGTGGACTGGGACACCGTTGGAACACACCGTGAGTTTGCAGCTTGACTCAGCCTGCTCGTCATGCATCTGTTGATGGGGGTGATTATCCAATGCTCCAACCTCAGTTCTCATCATCCCTTCTCTTTGATCTTTATTGGCTCGATCCTTTGCCACCCGAGGTACGGTAGGGTTGGGGAGGTCTCCCTAACCCTCGTTAGGAAGGTTGGCCTAAAGCTATGGTGGCTATGTCGTAATCTACTCCATAATTGCCTGGAGAGCATCGTTCTGTTGCTGAAGCTGTGCAATTTGAGTTGTGCTGGCTTCGTTTGCTTAACGGAGTGAATCGGACTGTTGTATGAACTCCTCACGCATTTTCTACATGAGTTCCATATACTAATTGACTGCAGCTTCTCTTGTCGCCATCCTGAAATAAAGTCGTATATAGGATCATTAACTACTTGCATTGTAGGAGTATATCTCTATACGCTTCCCACAGACAACGCCAAAGTTTAGTTGCAAAAATTCGCTAACTTTTAAAAGTCAAAGAATGATTGCTACACACTTAATGAAAACAACAAACATAAAGGAATAAGATCAATTGTATATATTTATTGGAGGTCTAAGCCTCTATTTATACAGACTTATGGAAGAATTAGGGTTGGACTCGCATTGCTTGCCCCCCACGATCCTTTTGTAGTTGATGGTTTACAATTCTTTCATATAGGAATTCTACTATAATCACAACCCTGGTGGTTGGTGAATTACACAAATGGGCTTTCTTCATCGTGGATCATGACTTGGGCCGAAGATAGACAATTGGGCTGGTGGATTTACTTGGTGGGCTAAGAGATGGCATCTTCCCTTGCTTCAGGCCTACTTCTTTGGGCCTTCGTAATTGGGCGGTCCAAGAGAGTTATTATGTAAAATTTCTCTTGATGAGGTGGCTGATTCTGATTGGACAGCAGGATATTTCCCCCCTCTTAGTATATAAGAGTATTGAAAAATAAAAAATAAAAAATTAGGGTTTTGATTTTAAGTATCCTGATTGGTTTGAATCAATAGTCTCTCTAATGAATAGATTTATTGTAATTCTGTAGCTTGAATCATTATAGATTCGATTAATATATTTGATTAATGGGTTTGTTGCGATTTCAAAACCTTAAGTAGTTTATATTAGTCTATTTTCTTTAATCAGTATATTCATTTTAATTGATGAAATCATAATCATTAGTTTATTTAATTTATGGTTTGCAATATTTCAAGCCATAATTAGTTTAAATTCTCTTTTTTTTATTTCCATTGTGTTTTCTAAAATAAAATGTGTTTTCTAAAATAAAATAAAATAAAATAAAATAAATAAATAAATAAATAAAATTGATAAACAAATAGACTAGATTTTTACATGTATCTAATTAATAGTGTAATACATAAATAACTTTCGGCTCCCCAACCATGGGATCCTAGCTCCGCCCGGGTCACTGAAAAATAATAATCGTTAAAAAGATGATGTGAAATCAATTCCAATTTTCAAACTATAGATTAAAAATATAAGGGATATCTCTCTATTTTGTTCCCACTTCTGCAAAGAACTGCTATCCTTTCTTCGTCTCTTTCTCCTCACTGATTTCTGTGTGTGTATATGTTCCTCACAATGATGCTATCAAATTGCTACATGTTAAGAGACAATGGTAAATCTCTTGACCTACTCACACCTGCTCCTGAAATTCACTTGCTCTTCTGGACGCATTACTTCTAGAAGGTCACAAAATGGAGTCATCGTAGCCACGACAGTCGAGCCTGAGAACGGGCTGAGATTGGTGTTCATGGAGGAGCTGATGGAGCGCGCTCGGAATCATCATGTCAGGTCGTTAACTCGTAAGAAGATAGGTAATATCCATCTTTATTAATTTTTAAATTTTAAACAGACGCACAAATTTTATTGGGCCCCACATAAGTTGGGAGAACAACCGTCAATTTCAACCTTACCTTATAGAAGTATACTAAGGAAGGGGTCATCCTTACCTTCCAACAATCACCTGATCTCATAAGACTCGGGCAAAATTCAAGGGCAAACAACCATTCACGAGCATCGTCAAGGTGGTTAATATACTGATAAAATTAACAAACACAGCCTACTGAAGATATTTCAATTTCAATTAAACAAACCCAATTCACGAACCTGATCAGTTCAGTTTGGCCAGCCAATCATAAGCTATACCATGCATAAAACATAACAATGATGGTCTTCTTGCATCTAAAACCATCTGTATAATATACAACAGAAATACATTCTGTGCTTTAAGAAATACATAATCTAAAGGAGCATTTGTATCTGGAAATCTATTAAAGGGAAAAACGAAAAAGGTGATCGTTGGTACTCCCTTAGCCCTCCCCCGCCAAACCCCAAACAAAACTTTGAATCAAGGAGATTCCTTCTGTTGATCACCATAAAAAATGATCAAGTGAACTGTCTCCTGATATATGTATCTTCATGCACAAAAACAGGATCTTGAGTATTTTGTGAAGGGAACTGGGGTTGTGCCATCGCGATATTGCTCTGATTAGGAGCAGCAGGTCCACCCCAGGGATCATTTCTGATCTTCAATTTAGTCAATGAAAGATAATAGATAATACCGGCAACAACACTTGCAAGGGACAAGACTGCAGCTCCGGCAAAGACACCAGGCTTCACAACATAGCAGGAGTAGTAGCCAAAGTAAATGTTCTCTTCACCTCGTTGATCATTAAGTACTGCACCAGTCAGCAAAAGAAGGAATGATATAACAAAGGTGAACCTGCATGTGGAGTTATTGCACAAATGATTAATACAAAACAAAAATATCACTTTCAAAAAGCTAATCTGAAATTATACACCAAGTTATTGCTTACCAAGTGAAATAAAAAGATGAAATAGAAACAAGTTCTTGAAAAAAACGTAATTACTTACTATAATGTCAACAAAACAAGGTTGTAGCTTTATGAGTGCCCAAAATGCACACCATAATTTAGAGCCTCTGTGGTACGTTGGGGGTTAAAACTTGACATGGCTAGTGGTTCAATTTGTGATGTTACTTCCATATATTATAGTGTTACCAGTTTACTAAAAGAATTTAGTATACAAGTTCATAACAAAATGGAGGCACAGAAAATGTACTCTCTTTGCAAGAAGGTTCACGATATCAACAGAGTCCTTAATCATTTATATATTTGAATGGTAAAGCAAACACAAACCCATATTTTGCCCCCCACCGACCTCCCCTTTTGGGCAGGGAGAGTTTATACCATTTAGGCTAGACCCTATTGGTGATCAACCCAGCCCATTGTCTGAGGAAACCAGGCAGAAGTATTTAATTGAATTCAATCATGTAACTTAAAACCTATAATATAGAAGACCAGTTGGTACTCAATTTTGGATGACCATTCAAGGAAAATCAGTACACAGTGTGTCTCCATATTAATTAAGGGTGCTAGAAGGGGTCGAGTAGGTATAGATAGGGCTGTAATTGAGCCGAATTCAGCTGAACTTTGGAGTTTTTGGGCTCGGCTCACCATATCCATAGACGTGTTTGAGCTCAGCTTAAGTGGCGAGCCTTACTTAGCCATGATAGAGCTCGGCTCGGAGTTGTTTGAAAAATAAACAAACAGTAAATGTATACATTCTGCATATATATATAACAACATATATACATAAGCGATAGATGGTTGGTCGGTGAATCATCACGGCTGTTGGGAGGGTATTTTGCATGTGTGGGGGCTAAGGCTCCTTATTTAATTGCAAAGAGTGAAGGACATGAGGGTTACCATGATATATACTATATGGGATGGGGTTGGATAGATAGGCTTGGGTTTTACTTTAAAAAGGGATGAATGTTTATACTAAGGATTGGATTGGGTTGGGTTCAGTATTATTTTTTATTTTTTTCATTGGCAAGAAAACTCATGCACCTATTTGTCCTTACGGGGACTCGAACCCTCACATTCAACTTTGGGAGGTAGACGAGATGCCACTAGGCTACAGGTCTGGTAGGCTGAGTTTTATATTTTACTGAAGATTTTCCTCCACTGATGTTATAAAGCATAAAACGGAAGTAAAGAGATACAAAAAATAAGTAAAACACACAGTTATTACATGGTTCAGCCAACACAAAGAGCCCAAAGGGCTACATCACTTTTATAATACTCTCTCAAATAATATACTATACCATGGTGGAAGCTCCTTTATGTAGGAAAAGAAATTATGAGAATAGAAAGAATTAGAAAATAGAAAACAAGAAGGATTTTTCTCTACTGATTCCTCTAGTAACGCCAAATCTTCAATAATAGGAAAAAAAAACATCAATTACTGAAAGATTTTCCTCAACTAATTCCTCCATTAAATCTTCAATACCTCCCCTCAAGTTGGAGCATGAATGCCCAACTTGCCATTGAGATGATGGGTAACAACTGTGAATGATGAAGAGAGAAGACGAAGAACAATGCTACCGAACACACCGACAACCCAAACAAGTCAAACAAAAAACTGCCGAAGGCACGGCAAAGGCGACGACAGTGCTACCAAACACATCGGTAGCTCAAACAAGTCGATAAAAATTACCGGAGACACGGTAAAGGCGAAGACAATACTACCGAACACATTGGCAGCCCAAAGAAGTCAACAAAAACTGCCGAAGACACGACAAAGGCGAGAAGAATGCTACCGAACACACTGGCAACCCGAACAAGTCGATAAAAACTGCAGGAGACACGGCAAAAGCGAAGAACATTACTGTCGAACAAACCGACAGCCTAAACAAGTCAGAAATAGCACGGAGAAACCCTTAGCAACATTTCAGATGCTAAAGGAATACCCCAAAATAGGGGTCCGAACCTAGGAAGAGAAATTAGGCTCTAATACCATTTTGTAAAGCATAAAACAGAAGCAAAGAGATATATAAAATAAGTAAAAGACACAAATATTACGTGGTTCAACCACCAGGGCCTACATCCACAGCACAAAGAGTCCAAAGGACTACATCACTTTTATAATACTCTCTCAAATCATATACAATACAATGGTGGAAGCTCCTTTATATAGGAAAAGAAATTATGAGAATGGAAAGAATTAGAAAATAGGAAACAAGGAGGATTTTTCTCCACTAATTCCTCTAGTAACATCAAATCTTCAATAATAGGAAAAAACATTAATTACTGAAAGATTTTCCTCCACTGATTCCTCCATTAAATCTTTAATATATCTAAACAGAAAAAATTAAATGTTTAATAGGCCTAGTGTAAGCAGGCTGACCCTTCATCTCATAAAAATATTATATATTTTTTATGAGCATATATTAACAAGATGTGTTCACAAACATACGAGTTGAGCCAGAGGCTATTTGAGCTCGATTCATTTACTAAGCAAATGAACAGGAACTGAACCCTTGTCGAACCGTGTCTGAATTCTTTGAAAACAACTCCATTCATTTACAGCCCTAGGTATAGGCTATAAAAGAACCAAGCAAACAGCTCAGGTTCAACTTGACAACAGCTCGATTCATGTTCGTTTGCTTAGTAACTGTACCGAGCTTAAACAATATTTCCAAGCTCGCCCTAGCTATATTTAACACCCACCCACCCCCAGCGAAGATCAATCGTTAAAGCATCTATCACTATCAACGATGCAATCACTCCGTGGTGACTAAGACTTTATTGTTGAGTAAGCTCTCTCTCTCTCTCTCTCACACACACACACATTCAATCATCTGATCTTACCGGACTCTCAGTTCTCTCACATTCACCTCATTGGTTGAATCTAAAGTGTTGGTGGACCACTTGAAAGTATGGAAATTGAGTATTGATGATGGAAGATCAAAACCGTGTAGTATTAGATGGATATCTCTTCTACTAGTGAAACGATTAGGTATGTATATATATTTTTTTGATAAGTAATAATTGAATAAAAGGCATTCAAAAGGGAAACGCGTCCCTTATACAAAAGTGGAATTAGGATCTAAAGACCCAAAGAATCCAAAAAAATGACTAAGTCGTCGCCATGGACGACTCCTTCCCTTCGAACATTCTGCTATTCCTCTCCTTCCAAATGCACCACCAAACGCAATGTGGAACTGTCCTCCAATAGTCGCGTACACTGCTTCTCACGCGACATCCCCTCCATGCGTTGATCAGACCTTTAGAAGATCGAGGCATTACCCAAAGCATACCAAATAAGCCAAATATAAGGTTCCAACAATCGTACGCCACGGGGCAATGCAAGAGGATATGATCCACTGACTCAACATCTTGTTTGCAAAGGCAACACCAATTAACAATACTGTTGCCTCTCTTTCTCAGATTGCTAATCGTTAAAATCTTGCCCCATACAGCAGTCCATTCAAAGAATGCCACTCTAGGTGAGGCCTTAGAGCGCCATATGGTCTTCCATGGAAAATCAAGGCCAACAAAGTGAGAGAGGCATAGAAACATGGACCATACTTCAAATCAACCTTGGGAAGAAAGGACCCACAAAAGATCATCACTACCCCTGCCAACTGCCTCCTGCTGATACAACAAATACAAGAGAACACTATACCTCATCCATCTCCCAATCCTGAAAAGAACACTGAAAGCGCACATCCCACGTAATCCCACTGCTATCAAGCCAATAACAGTTAGCTACGCAGGCATGTCTATCAGCGGCAATACTGTACAAATTGGGAAAGGTACAAGATAGTGGCTGGTCACTGCACCATAAATCCTCCCAAAATTGAACATATCTACCATCACGAACTTTGAATCTGATATAGCAAGAGAAAACATCCCAGCCCTTCCAAATGAATTTCCACACACCAACTCCTCCCGCAATAGAGACGGGACGAGTAGACCAACCGCCACTCTCCTCCCCAAAACGACATGAACTAAGCCTTCTCCAAGGGCAATGCCTTTCCCTGCTGAATCTCCATAACCATTTGCCCAAGAGAGCTTGATTAAAGGGAACCAACCTCCGAATACCCAGACCACCCAACTTCATGTGCTTGCAAACTTACTCCCATCTGACAAGATGATACTTAAACTCTTCGCCGCTTCCACCCTAAAGGAAATCCCTTTTGCCCCAAACTGGGATTAGGTATGTATATATATGCGAAATGTATAGATCAATTGCCTATTATACTATGTTCACAAGATCGAATCGAGCAAAGCTCAAGCTCTATCATGGCTAAAATAGTCTCAAGCCACTCAACCAAATAAGAGTCCAGCTCAAACACATCTATAGAGTTGGCAAACCAAGACCGAACACTCCAAAGCTTGGCTTATCTCGACCAGATTACAGCCTTAATACGGAAGACTTAACCTTCAACTTTACTTAGATAGTTTCCCTCAAGCTCAAAACCGTATGCATACACTTGTCAATCAAAGCTTTTGATTTGAAAAACTATTCTTAGTATAGAGAGGGAAGGCGCGAGAGAAAAGAGCGGTGGGGTGCACAAACATACAATCCCCCCATGGGGAACCCTGTATAGCATGTATGCAAGGATTTGCAACTGATCTTTCCACTCCCAATCATACGAAAACCATGCACGTAAGTGGGCCTTACCATGATGTAACCCAAATCCAGAAGAGAGAGAGAAGGAAAAAGAAATTGAGAGGAGCACAATAGAGAAAGGGAGAGAAGGGTTTATGGTGAAAGAGCAAGAGATCAAAAAAGATTTTCTGAAATGTATAGAAGGGCCATTGCTTAGTGCATTAGTAAAATGCTGACTGCCAAACTTGAAATATATATGTGAATTCTACTTTGCGTAAATGACACCATAAGGTTAGGTCTATATCTAGTCTAAACCTCCCAGCACTCCCGATTAATGGAGACTGCATTGGGAAATGACCCTTTGTATTATTTCTCCACCATCCCATCCCGTTACACAAGGCCTATATAGGCAAACCTAAAGATAATAAATACCAAATAACCAAATCCCTTAAAACTAAAAAGATACAAAAATAATCCTAAAACTAAAATTAACCCAATTACTAGAATCCAATATTGTGCCTATGCGGAGCAATAGGTAAGGATTGGGTGTAGTGCGCTTGGGTCCCATCTTGATCACCATCACTTTCCCACCAAATCAAACAAAAGCCATCCGCATACTGTGAATAGTTTGAAGAACGACTTTTTTGGTCTAAAGGGAGTGTCAATTCTATGTGGTCATGAAACAGTTCACCAAACAATATGCTTAGGCATCATTGTTGAAGTGATGATTCATTTTTCTAATGAAAGGAACCATTTACAATATAAATAGTTTGAAGGCATAGGTTTTATAGAAAAATATTTCCCAAAAGTTTCATTCCAAAGCACTATATCAACTTGACTATTTTCCTCGAAAGAAGACAAAAAACACATAAACTACACATGCAGTTCTAGGAATTGTTAAACAAAGTCAAATTCCGCAAGTGCTATTGAGTAAAATGACAGAAAAAGTAATCCCAGCAAGCGTGCTCGCAGTGAATAATGGTGATGCCTAATGCATTATTCTTTCACAGTTGCTCCTGAAAAAATGATCTCCACGATTTGCTTGGATTAAAAATAGCCATTGTGGAGTTGATTATCGTACATCTAGGATTCGTGATTTGCTCAGTCATTCGCTGTTTCAAGTTGTATTGAAGATTTGATGGAGGAATCAGTAATTGATGTTGTTTCATAGTATTGAATAGTTGGTGTCACTAGAGGAATCAATGGAGAAAAATCCTCCTTATTTCCTATTTTCTAATTCTTTCCATTCTCATAATTTCTTCTCCTATATAAAGGAGCC
>JAOTQH010229790.1:0-13963 GCA_025631255.1 Cornus kousa
GGATATGTGTGTTATTTGTCCAAAATGCAAATATTAGGGGTGGTTTTTTTTTTTTTTTTCCTCCTCTTCAGTTTGCCCTTATAATGGCATTATAGAAAGATAATTTTATATCTTAAAGTAACTTCAAACTCTTTTTTGCTCATTTTTTAAACTTAACAAACTTATATACACACAACATATACCATTTTTTTTTTATTTTTATGTTTTAAAAACTTAATAGAATTATATACCCAAAATAAATCAAAATAAATAATATGAATTTTATTTGTCCAAAATTAAAATATCAAAGATATTTTTCTCACTTTGCCCTTTTCTTTTTCTTACCAACTTGATTCTCACGAGTCACTACACATGAGGAATTTGTAGGTAGTAATTTCTTTATTTTTTATGTATTACTAAAAAATTATTACTATAAGAAATAAACTTTTCATGTTTAAAGATGGAAATGAAGACTGGTAAATTTTCCATTTTTTTTCCCAATTGAATGTTGAAAAAAATTTAGTTAGTTTAGCAAGTATTTTGGTGACAAATAATAAAATTCAAAATAAAAAATAGAACAAATTAGGTTAAATCTAGAAAAAAAAAAAAAAATTGTTGTTGATTGTATTCACAACATTTTCAGATCATATGGTTGATCTAAGATAAAGAGTGGGACAGCTTAAAAATTCTAAAATATATATAGCTTTTGTATTTCGAAAAATAGCTTTATGTCTATTCTATATGAATACTTTTTCTTTCTTCGTAAGGCGTCTATTCATTCCGCTAGATGACATTAATCAGATGAGCAGGAAGAGGCACAGTAAATTATGAGAGGGGACAATAATGATTTATTTATTTTTTATTTTATTTTAAGTAGGACAACAGTAATATTTTATGAATATATAATTAAAAAAATAAATTAACAAAGAATATATTATTAAAAACAAAACTATCTAGATGTAGGTCCGTGGTTTACAATGAACTTTATGTCCAACCCATTTCGTCTAACAAATGGAATTGAATAGTCTCACAATGGTCACTATATAAAACATCATTTCAATATATGATTTGGTACAAATAATTTTTTTTTTTTTTAAATGACATAATTTGGCTAACAAAACGCAAGGTCTCTCCTCACCTTTAAAGGTTGAGATTTTTCAACCATTTGGTTTGGCTTTTTTTTAAAAAAAAAAAAAAAAATGAAAAAGAAAAAGAAAAAGAAAAAGAAGAAAAGAAAAGAAAAGAATTTTAAGCAACTGATATAAATTAGAGAAATTACACTTGTGGGCCATTAGGCCAGACAACCCAATTAATGGGAGAGCGACCCTAAGACGTTAATGAAGGTTGCAAGTCAAAAGTCAAAATCCATCCGCTGAACATACATAGTTTCCGGTGTCATATCCGCCGGTGAGATCCTCAATCCGGGTGTGTGGAAGGAGGACGGCAGCAAGAAGGAGAAACGTCCCACCCCTCAAGGATTCTTCTAGATGTGTTTGGTTTTATGATAGCAGAGTTCTAATAATATTTTTTGAATAATATTTTGGTCTTGTCCTAGGATAAATTTTGTTCTACACACTAACGGTTCCAATAAGAGATTGATACCTCTTTTAAACTTAAAAAAAATACAAAACATGAGTTACAGCAGATCTATTTTTTCCCCTCTCTTTGCTTCCATTTGTATGTATCACTCACATATTCATCTGCATCTTTGTTTTTCCTTAGCTCCCCCCACCAATCATTCCGCCATAGAATTAAGTGAAAAAATGAATAACTTTCATATATAGCATGCATAAAAAATAGTTGAGGAAGATTTTGAAAAGGGGAGAAATAGAAATAGATAGTTTAATTTTTTTAAGGATTTTTTCATTTCTTAAGAAAATTCAAAATAACAAAAAAAAGTAGGAAAGCCAATTTTCCATGAGTTGTTCTCTAGAAGCATAATTAAAATAAGATACATTTAAAGTTGAGTAATTTTAAAACTATTTCTAGTTGTTTTATATATATATATATATATATATATATATATAATTTTAAAAAATTGTCCGAAACTATTTCAGAATTAAAAGAATTTTATTATTCTAAAAAGTGGAGGTTTTGTAGGAAAGATTAGGATTTGGAATGTTTGGCAGTCGAAGCTAACGGAAAAAAAAGATGTGGATGACCATGTGAGTGAGATACATAGATGAGAGCAAAGAGATGGAAAAAAAAAAAATAGATCTATTGGGTTTAAACCTAAAAATAGGTATAATCCATGTTTTGCATTTTTTTAATTTTAAAAAATGCAAAACCTCTTATTAATGTGTATGACAGAATTTGTCCAGCAGGACTGAAGCATTACCCATTTTTTATTGTATTGATAAGAGTGAAGTTTCAAATATGCTATTACTAAAAGACAAAATAGTGATATGTAATTATTGCAGTTGTTTAGTTAAGATTATAGTTTGAAAATATTAAAAAAAAAAAAAAAAAAGTAAATTCAATTTTAGAATGAGACATCCCAAATGAAAATATGGATAAAAGTAAATTCAAGTGTTTTGGGATGTAGGAAGTATATATTTCTTAGTTGGCACTTATGTATACATGCCAAAAAATAAGGATCTAATACTAGGCCACTAATCCATTCATTATATATACACACACACTAATAATAATATTTTAAGCAATTGTTTTGTTTGCCTTTTTATGAAAAGTTACCTTTAACATAAAACTTTTAATTGTTTATTACCCAAGAATCAAAGATATAAAAAAGATTGAAAGATACCAAGTGACCCTTATAGTCAAGAAATAACATTGCCATGATTCACACATAGGGTTGCCAATTCAAATTTTTTTTTTAAAGTTTAAAATATGTGTCAATCTTTTATTGAGATACGTTAATTTGTAGGATACAATCTGTCTAACAGAATTGAAACATTATTTGTTTTTTATTATATTGATAAGAATGAAGTTTCAAATATGCTATTACTAAAACACAAAATAGTGCTCTGTAATTAGTGCAGTGGTTTAGTTAAAATGATAATTTGAAAATATTATAAAAAAAGTACATTCAATTTTGGAATGTGGGATCCCAAAATAAAAAAATGGATAAGTATTTTGAGACGGGAGTATATATTTCTTAGTTGACACACACACATGTCAAAAAATAAGGGTCTAATACCACTTAGGTTACGGATCCATTGATTATATATAATAATAATAATAATAATAATAATAATAATAACAACAACATTTTAAGCAATTGTTTTGTTTGTCTTTTCATGAAAAGTTACCTTTCACATAAAACTTTTAATTGTTTATTACCCAAGAACCAAAGATATAAAAAAGATTGAAAGATACCTAGTGACCGTTATAGTCAAGCAATAACATTGCCATGATTCACACATAAGGTTGCCAATTCAAGATCATTCCCTCCCTCTCTTTCTATATAAATATATATATATATATATAATTTTGAATCAACTTTAGTGTTTATAACTTTATGCTAGTCTCTATCCAAATATATATATATATATATATAGTTATATAGCAGTATATGTTTAGTGACAGTAGTTTAGTGGAGAGACTAGAGAGTGACTAGGAGTTTATGTCCCAATGTTTGTGGATTTGCATACCTAATTTTGTGGAAAATGACCACCACCACCACCTCGAGGAGAGTCTCCTCTCGTGTGAAAGGCCAAAAGTTCCCGTGTTTAGGGGCCCAAAGAACGCGTTTTAACTTTATTGCCATTACATTATTTGTAATGTTGGATACAGCTAACTATATTCCATTTAACGGTTTGACCCAAGTGCACCTTTTACATATTATTTTTTTATTATTTTTTTTATATTATTATTTTTCTAAAAATGAACTTTTTACATATAGACTCTAAACACGAACATTTTTACAAAAGAGCCTTACTAGCGTCGGATACCGACAATTCTCATACACTCATCAAATACGTATTAAATACTTCATATACGTATCCATAAATTAAAATTAATTTTATTATTTCTAATACTTCGAGGAGCAGAGCTGACCGAAGAACTTCCTTTGGTTTAGTTGGCGTCATTGGTCAAATCATCAAGGGACGACATTCTACAAGTACGGATATATCACATGTGCCGTCCGTGCTCAGATACAGAAAAGACTTCATTCAACCAAAAAGTCTTCCATTTCGCCGTGATCTTATTCGAGCGCACTTTCTAAATACTTAACCGACATTTTCTGAACACAATTCTAAAAATGCGGGCAAAAGTCATCACAAGTCTAGTCAGTAGTTAATGAGTCTTATGGGATAAGTTTCACATTTGCACGATTGGAAAATTGCATTTATTTGAGATTTACCTAAAACTCGTACTCAATTCATCATCCCCTCCAATGGAAGACCAACCCTTCCATAGATTTACTCGAATTAAGGGGCTCAGTCAGGGGCAGGGTGTCATTGTCTATTAGGTGGGCATCCAGATCCATACGACAAGAATGCTGCTTTTCAACCATGTACCATAACATCAAGCAATTCCTGGTTTTTAGGACCTGCCAACCCCAATGCGAAAGGGCAAGGCTTTACGATCATTTTTTAAAAAATGAGAGCATCTCCAACGATATGGTAAAACATTCTTTTATGTAAAATATACATGACGGGTAATTTTATTTTTTATCTTCAGTAATTTGTTAAGATACATCACTAATTTGTAAAATGTTTATACAACCTTTTTATACAATCACATTAACACATTTTTCTTCTCCTTCTATGGAGTTCAGACATGATATTGATTGATTGTTTTACACATAAAATAATCCCTTGAACTAAAAATAAATAATACAAATTTTTATTTATGCAATTGATAAATCACATGGTAGTTGACAAATCAAAATCCTTTTCGGTAACGATTTCTTATTATTTCATGCGGTAAGTCAACGTAAATTCCACCACTTGGGTTGGTCATGTTCTATTTCGATCCTAATCCTAGAAGTGATGAAGCATATCTCATCCTAAACCATCACCAAAACTCAAGCTTCAGCCCTTTTGAATCATAAAAATAAAAAAATAAAAAAATAAAAACAACTCAAGCTTCAGAAAATTTACAAATTTTATGTTTAATTTTGTAAGGGTATATATAAAAGTTTGAGTATAAATTTTATATCTAATGTAGCAAGAGTATATATACAGTAATTTAATAAGGGTACAAATAGAAGATTTAGTGATTTAGGATTTAAATAAAATAAAAAAATAAAAAACTCAAAAGTAATACTTATTGGTCCTAAAGGAATGTTTTTATTAGTTATTTGTCTTTTAATGTTAAAAATAGGATGTGGTGGTAATTTTTTTTTAAAATAAAATAATTCGTTGACAATTAATTACTCCGTATATAGTAACAAAGTAATAAGGTACAAATAAACTGAAAATCCAATTATTACTCCTGCAATGGGTTTTAGTTGGGAGAGAATGGATGATGCGAAGGAAAAGGGAAATAGAAAGGACAGAAAAGCTCTTCTTTATTTTGATAGAAAAGAGTGCACGTTTGAAGAAGGATGGAAGGATAACAATGGAATTTCCTTTTCCCAATTCAAAAGGAAGCATCTTTTCTATCCTTTTGACCTTATTTTCATTTTCTCTCTTCTCAAATTTTTTTTTTTTTTTTATGTCACGAAAAGAGGCTTGATAAAATAGACATATTTGAAAGCAGGACGGAGTCAGTGTATGCTCAAATGGGGCACATGCCATCTGGTCTGACCTGGCTTGCACACTATATCATATATGGTTAGTTTTTTTAATTTCTTTATCAATATATAAATTTTTTATATAATTGTCCCCTAAAATTATTTTAATTTCTAAAATTCTCTTTATTTTTTCATTATTTTATTCTCTCTCTTTAAATTTCCTTACAAAAAAGTAAATTTTCCTGCTTGAATCTTGCTCTAATTCTTTTTCTTTTTAAAGTTGCGCCATTATTTTCTTTTTCTTCTTTTGCTACCTAAGATTCTTCTTCTTCTCTTTATTATTTATTTATTTATTTTGCACCGTACCCTGAATTAAGATCATGGCTCCGCCCCTATCCGCGAGTCCTTTTTTTAAACTTTACCTGCGTGCCAGTAATAACTCGGTAAATGTGAAACGTGAGATTGCATAACTAAGAAGATTGCACCACTAAAAAGTCCGGGACTACCATCATAAAAAAAAAAAAAAAACTTTCCATTCCTTTCTTTCCCCTGTTTAACCAAACAAAACAAGGGAAAAGACTCCTGATTTCTTTCACTTGGCATATTACTTATGTTTTTCTTAATTTTTGATGTGTCACACCAAAAAGATTTTTGTTGCCATACATATACAAAGTAAAAGCATGTCATGTGAAGAAAGAGTAGGGTTGAAAGAATCAACTAGTCCCTAGTGGGAGATCCATGTGACATAGAAAGATGATTAGAGATGGCCTTACGTCACCAAACAAGTGATAGAGATAGAGATTATATTGTTATATATGCTTATCTTTTTGTAGGCCACACTTGAGGGAGGGGTCCCAACGGTTGGTTGTGCTAAAATATTGTACAATGCACATGTTCCACCGTTTGTTTCTTTGTTTTGTTTACTATATATTCTACTTTATGTTGACAATTTATCAACATCTCTATTCATTTTTATTTATTTTTTTTTTTTTTTCATTTGATTTTTTTTTTTTTTTGCCTTTCCTTTTGTCTTCAAATAACATGGTAGCATTGGTAGGTAACAAGCTTACCTACGTCAGTAGATTCAAAATCTCAAATTTCAATCTAGTCTGCAAGTCACATCTAAAATTGGGGATTTAGCATGGTAATCACTATATAGAGTTAAGTGGGATTATATGAAATCTGGCTTTTTATTGAGTTCATTAGCCTTTCAATTCGATGCTCAAAAATGAAATAAGTGAAGTTTCGTGGTTCAGTGACAAATGGAAAATTCATGGGGATAGATTTTGAAGAAAAAAATATGAATTTGAAAGGTGAGTGCTTCTTTCTTCTTTTTCTTTTCTTTTCTTTTTTTCTTTTTTTTTTTAATTATTATTATTATTATTATTATTATTATTATTATTTTTTCCCCTTCCCTTCCTGTTAATGGGGGGTAAGAGGTTTACCAAGGACTCAAGAAGTCTCGGGTAATCCAAATATCAAAATCAAAATGCTCTGATTTGAGTTGTTAAAAAGTCATAGTATTTATTGTGATGGAAATGTGAAGAAGGTCATTTTGGACAAAAAAAAAATCTAAACAGTCATTGTTCTTGGTTTTGTAATTAGTTTGGAATTTATTATTATTATTATTATTATTATTATTATTATTATTATTATCATTATTATTATTAATTAGTTTGGAAAACTTGTTGGTCGACTCAAAGAATTTTTACAAGTTGATAGATTGACAAATATCAATAATTCATTGGTGATTTTCTAAAATTTTCATTTAATATATGCCTAGTGTCAGTCTAATATCATGAGAAATAATAAGGGGTTTGTTTAATTTGTAATTTTGCGAACAATTTTCAATTTTTAGATAATTGAAAACCAAAAACTGTACAAAAATTTTGCTTGGTTTAATTTTTTGAAAATTCATTTACGAAAAAGTTTATTTTTAGAGAATTATCTTTTATAATTTTCTAATAATAATTTTTTATTTTTTGAGTTTTGAAAATTATTTTTAAAGTTATAAATCAAACAGACCCTCAACAATTGTACGGAGAAAAACTTATAAACTAAGCATTTGGTTTTTCACTTACCAATATAATTTTATGTGTTCAAAACAACCAATTGTATAGTTGATGCAAAGATTTTGTAAATGGTTTGTTTTGAAGGAAAATATTTTTCAAAATAGCTTTTTTTGATATTTTCAAACATATTGATTATTAATATATACATATATATGTCATAAACTCCATGAGTGGATTGTGCTGTCAAATGTCTTGGCAGCTAATATGTGACACTATAACACACCTTAAGGTCTTGTTTGTTCAAGCAATTTTTTTGTGATTTGGAATGTTGTCGTTGTAATTTCATCATTCGAACAAAAATATCTTAATCAGATTGTTTATACCAACCAAATCAATAACCTTTATTTTATTTATTTGTTTATTTATTTTTATGTTTATTATATGATATGACAAATCCTCTAAGATGTAGGTCATGGTTATTCAACAGGTGAGTCCATAATTGGTTTGGTGGGGTCCCAAGGGCATGCATGCACTCTAATTATAAAAAAAAAGAAAAAAAAAAAAAGGAGTCATTGTGGACAAACTTGATGTTCCTTCAAAACCAAGAATCCTAATCACACTCTGTTTTTTTTTTTTTTATAATTATTATATCCTACTGAAAAAGCTTTTATAATGATTTTCATTTAAATTTACTCACTGTCACACATGATTTGCTCCATCGAGAGGAAAAGCCCCCGGGGGGGGGGGGGGGTATTTATGTTTCATCCTCTTTTATATATATTTTCGTTCATATTACTTAGAACTCAATATTCCTAGAAAATATAAAAATTAATCAAACATAAAAAGTTATGTGAGAGAGCAGCATGTGTTCGGTGGTAGGTTATGAGGTGTTACAAGAAGTTAGACAGAGTCGATGCTACCATCCTAATACCTAAAAAAAAAAAAGGCAAAAAATTATTGGCATTTCAAAAAATTTACCCTCTTTGTTCAAAAATTATTGTGCATCTTATTCTGGGATGTCTCAAAATACATGTGTCATTCTAAAAATGTATATATTTTTTACATAATATACCTAAATTATCCTTTTAACGTTGACTTGTGCAATAATTACATAGTATTCTTTCGTTTTTTAGCAATGATAACTTTAAAAATTCACCCACTATCAAAAATAAAGTTAGAATCCGGAGTAAGCCGAGTGGCTGATGTGGGAATTTAGTTTTGGTAGTATAAGACATCTAAGCGACATTTATTCTCTAGTAAGCACAAAATGTCTCAATGAAGAGAGTATCAAACAACATAGGAAACAATTCATTTGAGAATATTCCGGAGTTAGAACTACAAGGTAATCTAAAAGATACAACTTAAAAGTACTTGAAACAATGAAGAGAATGATGATGATGGTTTACAAGCAAAGACGAAATAAAGAGAATAATAGAGTTGATGTTATGTGATGAGATACATCATACCTCCTGCAAAAGTAATAACCATCAAAACCTAGGTGGGTATTCAAATTCATTCAAACAAATTGGGACCTCTTCTCTCTCATGTCTTCATTGACATTCAAAAGTGCTCAAAATGGTTTCAAACAATTGTTTTAAACTCCTCTTTTTTGGAGTTGGAAATTGAAGACAAATTAATTTAAAATTATAACTAGTTTAATCCTCATTTTTAATTTCAAAACATTACTTTCGATTATAGCATCAAAATTATCAATTAATGTTTGTACACGTCTTTAGATTAACTACGACTTATACTACTTTTATCGTTGTTATCTATTGAATTCACTTTTAACTGTCTAAACCGGATTGATCTAACTAAATTCAAAAAAGAAGTTAGGAACTCATTAAATTAAGTTTGACCGTTGATTAAACTCATTCAGATATATAACTTACAAAGCCACTATGATACATACATATATATATATATATATATATATATATGCGCGCACAGAGGTTTTGTTTATTGAAGTCCAACCAATGGTCTTAAATAAAGATTTTAATTTCAAAATTGAATAGAATCAAATTGGATTTGTTGCCACTATGTTGTTCAACGGCTAACTTATAATAGTTTTTCCAATTTGTTGTTATTATGTCTCTCCTTCCCTGGCAAGCATCCATGTTTTCATATGTTTCTTTTAGTCTAACATAATAGTATAATCTGCAGATCAGAGGTCTTAAAGCATGGGCTTCTGTGGGCCCAAATTAGATGATGCCTTCCTGGCCCAGCAACAACCTTCTTTTCGAGGCATAGCACGTGCACTACGTAGTTCAAAAATCCACTACTCGCATTACCTTATGAATATATATAGAGTATGTATGTACACAGAGAGAGAGAGAGACGAGAGACGCGAGAGAGAGAGAGAGAGAAAGAGATTCGGCCTTTGGGCCCAAAAAATAAGTTGGGCCAGTATATCTTACCCCCAAAACTTTTTTGGGCCAGTTAAGTCCGGGATGACGAGATTAAGAAGTGTGAAATACATCATAGATAATGATGCGAGTGTTATGATTGTTATCCCATCTTTAAGCATCCGGTGGGCAATAAGCATACTATCTATCTACTTTTAAATAGTAGAGTGCCAAGTCAACATATTTTAATAAAGCAGATAGATAATATGCATTTTAGATTATGTTATATTGTGTGGAATTCATTTTTTTCATTGTTTACTTTATTATTATATAATTAATTTAGAAGTGATGTGAGAGAAAAAGACAAAAACAAGGACAATCCGTGATTAAACAATTGTGTCAAAATAGATGGATATACTCTGTAGCATTCTCCAAATATGGATGCAATAGAGAATAACTGATGGGGCCCACAATTTTGCTACTCTACTTTTCACCCACACCGACTCTTATTCTCTAATTTATACAATATTCTTTACTTTTGACCGCACCCCAGATGCTAAGGAGGTGATAAGAGTGACTAAGAAATAATTGAAGTTCTTCTGATTTCAATTTCGAAACACCAATTTCGTGATTGCAAACTTAATTTGAGTTTATTTCAAATTTGATAGTTTTTTGCATTTGAAATTGTTGCAGGGGTAAATTGCAAAAAAAAAAAAAAATCGTATATGTGGTAAGCTGCCATATTGGCAGCCTACCTTTCGGCACATAAACGACTCATGTGGAGCTGCCAGTGTGGTTGTCCTATTCGAGGATTGACTCCTAATCATATTCTCTGACTGACATGTCGTTTGTGATTCCACCTTG
Organism: Cornus kousa; assembly: GCA_025631255.1. Lineage (NCBI taxonomy): Eukaryota > Viridiplantae > Streptophyta > Magnoliopsida > Cornales > Cornaceae > Cornus > Cornus kousa. The sequence continues at coordinate 10,842 of JAOTQH010229790.1, forward strand.
TAGAAGTAAATTCCTACACAAAATAGCCCGCTCGGAGCTGATTGTCCCTCACGAAGCAGATTTCTATTAGAACACCACCATAAATTTCTTCCTTTTCTTTTTACGTTATTTTTCTATAAATTGAGATGGTATGAGTATAATTTATTCAAATTATTTCCATCTTTCAGAAAATCAAGTAGTATTAATCGTAGTGATGTGGTAAGTTCCATGCCCTTGTTTTCTTCCTTTTTCTATTTAATTCATTGTTACTTCTTCCTTCGACTCAGAATACCAAGACCAAGTTAAGAAAATTTTATAGGTCACTGTGACGCTAGGCCTTGCATACAGTAGCGTGTGTTACTACTAGTATGTTTCACCCAGAATCCAACACTATGTCACACGAGGAATACAACTAGTTTGATTCGTCTTTGTCAAAGACACATCCGATACAGGATATAGCAGGATCCCTTACCCCACACGATTTGGATCAGATCTAGCGAACTTATTCAATTCCAGACAGTGTTGCTCTCAGATTTCATGCACTTGATGATAGAGCGTTTTTCTTTTACCCAACTAAGATTTGTTTCTATGAGTCTGCTTTCATTGCCGAATTGCATTTTTTAATCCTTCTTTTTATTAGAGAACTGCTTCGTCACCTTAATCTTGCCCCGACTCAATTCTCGTCAAATGCCTGGACAATAATGATGGGCTGCTTAGTTCTGTGGCGAGCTTGCTGTAATACCTCGCTAACTATCCAGGAATTTCCTCATTGATACATTCCTAAAAGAGGTGACTGGTTGTACTTCTCCCCACGGGGTAATATTCTTATCTCTGGAAATCCCCTTAAGCATAAACCATGGAAAGGTCGTTTCTTTTTCGTTTCTGGTAATGGCTAGGAGTTCTTTCCTGATGAGAGTGTTTTCCTTCGAATAGGGACTTCTATTCCTCGTGCGTGGTGTAGTCAAAATTCCACTGGTGAGTTACCCATAATAATACCCTTATTTTTTTTTTTAATTATTTTGAGTTATTAACAGAGTTGTTGTCCTCTCAGGCTTTAAAGAGATTTCCATTTTATCTGATGATCTCTAGAGAATAAAGGAAGCATTTAATCATTCAGTGAGGGAATGGTCTTCACTCATGACACCTCAGACTTTATTTACCCATAGTCTTGGTCCTCAACCTGTTGGTAAGTCCCCTGTAATAATATCCTGAAAACTTAATAAGAGGCTTCTAGCTCAGTTCAAAGAAGGCTCGAGTGACCTCCCACCTACTTCCCCAGCTAAGAGGAAAAAGGAGAAGCCCTCTATTATAGTATAAGGAGTCCTACCTATTCCATTTGTTTCTCTACATGTATTCGACTCGCAACTCCCTCATCAGCTTGTGGATGAGACTGGGCCACTCCTAACTGAAGCAGGGGTACTCCCCTCATCGGTTCTAGGCAATGCTCAACTTGCATTTAAAAAGATAAGTGAGTCTTTGTCGAAGGAGGATATGATGTATCTGAACTCTCGCCCTCCAACTGAGATTGTAGACCGGTTCATGCATGATATCGCACAGGTCAAATCTCTCACCATCCTCTATTTTTTATTTAGCTTTTTCTTTTTCTCTTCATTTTAACTTCTTGTTCCCATGTGCGTACATGTTAATACACATGCTTATTACTTATCGTCTCTAACTGCGGAATGAGGGGAGCATTACACCAATATCTTGGCTTCTATTCGCTCCCAACACCAAGCCAATTTACAAGTGGAGTGTGATAAACATGAGGCCGCTTTACAAGCATAACGTGTTAAGGTAGAGGCAGAATGAGCTTGTTATGCATCTTATATGCAAGAGCTCAACAAGGAGATATCCCAGAAATTGATGATGGAGAGATCCAATGCAGTTGATGAGTTTAAAGCCTCACCAACCTTCAAGGAGATTATGTCGAATGCCTACTTTGATGGCTTCGAAGATTTTTAAAATCATGCTGGTTTTGATTTTTCAGACCAAGACTTTTCTGTCATTCAACTGGATGAAGCTAGTGACTTCGAGTACGATAAATGTGTAGCTATTCATTTATTTGCTCCCATTTTTCTCTTTGCGGTTGAGATTTCTCTTTCTTTGCAATTAGTTTCCATTTATATTTGCAACGTTGATGAGTAGGATAGACAGTTATGTTTTGCCACTGTGATTGTCGCATTATGTTATTTTATACTTGATTTTATTAACATCTTTAGTCGACTCATCCCTTTAATAAAGGAAATAGATTAATATGAGTTTCACTTAACTCGTCTCTTTTAATAAGGGAAGTAGATTAATACGAGTTTCACTCAGCTCACCCTTTAATAAGGAAAGTAGATTACTATGAGTTTCACTCAGCTCACTGTTTAATAAGGTAAGTAGATTAATATGAGCTTCACTCAGCTCACCTTTTAACAAGGAGAGTAGATTACTATGAGCTTCACCCAGCTCATCCTTTAACAAGGGAAGTAGATTAATACGAACTTCACCCAGCTTATCCATTTAACATGAATATCTTAACATATCAAAATGGTAATGAATTATTTGAAACAACTGATCCAAGTAGGGAATACTTTATTAAAAGTAAAGTTGATAACAGGGCTATTGAAGACACTCATTTATATTGAATGTAATAATTATTGAAACTAGAAGTATTAGTAAAAATAAATAATAAATAAAGATTAAACTGAAATTGTTTACTGATAATATTTTTTCAGATACTCAACATTCCACAAATGAGGCAGTGACTTTCCTTCTAAGTCCTCTAACCAGTATATTCCTGGTCTTTAACATCGCGTAACTTTGTAAGGCCCTTCCTATTTGGGACCAATTTCCCATGGTGGAATCCTTAGTTGCTTGGGTAACTTTGCGGAGTACCAAATCTCCTACTGAAAACCTCCTAGGCTTGACCCGAGCATTGTAATACTTGAAGACCATCTGTTGATAGGCAACCAACCTAATCTGGGCTTGGTTTCTCCTTTCTTCGATCAGGCCTAAGCTTGCTTCCAACTCCCTTTCGTTCTGCTTGGGCTTGTAGTGCTCTGAACTAAAGCTTATTAAGCCAATCTTTATAGGGACTACTACCTCACTTCCAAATGCTAAAAAAAAGGGTTTCCCCTGTGGGAGTCTTTATAGTAGTA